>JAOVVI020008758.1:0-14010 GCA_028571085.2 Nepenthes alata
CCTCAAGCACAGCCTTGACTTGGCGAAGTTTTTCTGCATGTTCAACGTCCTCGGATTCACTATCACTCTCTCTATCAGGTCTGACACGTGGAACAAGCAATCTTGTGGCATCTAGCAGATCTTGCAACTGTACAGCCCTTCTCAGCTTTGTCTCTGATCTGGGCCTCCCCCCATTATACTTCAACATCAAATTCAAGAGCTTCTCCCCAGTAACCTTCAATGTCACTTTCTGTTTGGGAGTTCGATCACCATGGAGAATCACTGCTATTAAGCAGCATAATTCCTCTGATTGGCCAAATGTCCCAATGATTCTGCTCCCCTGACGTGTCATTCCTTCTGAAGCCTGCACAGGCTCATTGACCTTCCATGGTAAAGTAAGAGGAATGGTTGAAGAAAGATGAGGTGCTTTTGCATCTAAAAACATCTTCCTCAATATACAAGCAGCATCATCATAATATTTGTGTGAATTTTTCACAAAACTCCATCCATTCACATCAGAAACATATGAGCGGCCACCACAACTCAGCAAATCAAATCCACAAACCATATGGTGAAAGGCCATGCAAACTTCTCTTGCCATTTGCTTCTCAGTAGGTGTCAAAAGTATAGCATACCGCACTTCTTTACCGTTAGGGTTGCTCATTACAACGCCATCAACAACAGGAGATTTCCTTGCCTCGGCGTGAGCATATTCAGGGCCAACCTTATATACTTGACCAGTATCCACTTTTTCTTCCTCCCAGTCTACCATCCCCGAAGCGTCCAGCATCGTCACTGGTTTCAACAATAGGAGCTCACGGTTCGGTGGTTTCGCCAAGGGTTGTTCAGGCTGCTTGGTTAGCAGCCGGCTGGGGAAAATTGGACAATTATGAGTGAAGAATTTGGTAAGGGTTGAAATCACCTGTGAAGGAGTTGGAAGGCTATGTGGTGGAGGAAGCTTTTACCGGGATGCGGTGGTAGGTTGCTCTTCGAATTGGAAATCAAGTGACGCATGTGGATATGATTTCTCGATTCGAGCCAAGGTCAGCAAACTCTTAGCGATGGAGGTGTGAATCAGTTTAGTGGTGGAAGCCACGAACGATGGTGAAGTTGAAAATAGAGAGGAATTTGCGGTTGGCAGGGGTAAGTGGTCAATGCAATTGATACAGGAGTGCTGAATTGGTTCTGTAGGGGAAATAGGAGCGGTGAATTGAGTTACATGTGGTGGTGTTGACCCAACGAGAGAAGGAATTGCGGGGAAATGTGGAGATGTGAAGCATTAGTGGAAGAAGCCACAGAAGGTGAGGAGGTCACTGACCGGTGAATGTTGTGCTTGATTCGGTGGAACGTTTGGTTGATTTCGGGGATGGACGAGCTGAGTTCGGTAAATGTCGATCGGATTTGTGCTGTCGCTGCGACCGCGGTGGACATGGTGGCGCTACAACTGTCGGTAGCACGGCGGAGGGCCTTCATCTCGTTGGCTAGTGTGGCGATGGCCCTTTCGAGTGCTTCGAGAGCTCGTTCTTCAATTTCCTCTGCTTTTTTCTCAATGAAAGCACCATTTGATGCGTGCTCCATGGCTGTGCGTTGAGGATTGACGACGATATTGCAGGGGAAGGGGAGTTCTGGCAGAGGAGAAGGGGAAGGAAACAGAGAGAAGAGGGCGCGCGAGGGAAAGAGGGTAAGAGGGAGAGGGAAATAGGGAAACAAGAGAGAGAGAGAGAGAGAGAGTGAGAGAGGGAAAATAATTTCGGAAATAACTTCTAGCTACCCCCTTCTCATTGACAGCCAGTATATGTAGAAAAATAGAGGTTAATGCACGGTACGTGTACCACATACAACATGTGTACCAGGAATTGAAACAAATAAAAACTAATATATATAAGGTGATGTATAATATGTGTGTGAAGGGTGAACTACATATCGGCTTCGGAGGGTGTATCGCCGAGTACGTAATAGACGCTTTAGGACTTCACCAGGAACTGAAACAAATAAAAACTAATATATATAAGGTGATGTATAATATGTGTATGAATGGTGAACTATATATCGGCTTCGGAGGGTGTATCGCCGAGTATGTAACAGACGCTTTAGGACTTCACGTCTTAAGACTGATGGATGCAAATCTGTTATGATCTTGGAACTAAGCTTTATCCGGTGACTTTGGACTACAACTCTTCACTTTGTTGAAGAAGAAAGAGACGTCGAACTTCATAGTAGTTACTTGCAACCTGGACAACCAAAAGTTCTTGGGTTCAATTTGTCTGGCACATAACTAGGATTGACTAAATACTAATACCTAACTGCCTACAGCTCAATTGGTGGTTGTGCAAGATTCATCTACGTGTTTCAGTAGGCTACTGACATTCTAACATGACCTTTTTTCACAGGCTGATGTGAACAGTAGGCTGAGGGCCGAGCTTCAGAGAAAAGACCAGGAGCTAGAAATCCTTGTAAGTGTTATTATGTAAGGCTCTTAAGGGTTTTATCTCACGTTTTCAGTTGGTTTGGTCTTTCTATGTAACCAAAGATTTTGGAAATATTTGACAGCTTGAATGCTGCCATCAGTTGTGAAGCTATTTATTGTGGTTCATGTTTATTCTTTGCCTGTTTTCATGTCTGACTGATCTCTTCTTTTCTCCAACGGACACCTCTTTTCACGTTTTTGACTCCACTTGGAAGATGTTTGTGTCAGCAGTCCTGACATAGTTGTCTAGTTATTTGGATTATATTGTCACAACTTACTTCCTCATCTGTTCAACATTTTTGAATCTACTTTCTTCTGCAGAAATTAGATAAACCTACAGCTCAAAGATCTCACTCAAATGACTCATATGATGAGCATGGAGAGGTATTTTTCAAGGCTCATAGAACAGCTTCCATGTCCAATCCTCAAGGTACACTAATCTTCCATCATGATGCAATTCCAAAAAGTGAAGATCCTGCAGAAAACCATTCTGGTATTAGCAGAAACAATGGGATCTTAAACTCACTTCCTGGTGGTCACACAGATGCAGATAATGCTGGCTTCACTCAGCGTTCTTCACCCTCTGCTTCATCCTTATTACCTGGCAGGTACTTGATGTTTTATAGAAATTACGGCTTGTACACATTACAGAGGAGCATGATAAACTTGATGGCAAAATGCTCAAATTTGATGGCATCATTCTTGTTTCCTTATGCTACTTAAGGTATCCAATAGATGGAGACTATGATGCCCATTCAAATGTTCCTGGACAAGGCTTGATGCCTGTGGCTGAATCAAATAATTCTATCAACCTTTTGAAGCAGGTGTTCCTGACTTTCTTTTAAGATTCCTATTCTTCTTTTTACATGCACATGATAGTGCATTTTCAACCAATTTGTATTCTTGTACAGGATCTTTTTCAAAAAATTAGGGACCGTGAAGAAGAAATCTTGCAGTTACGAAAGCAACTTACTGATTACTCCATCAAGGTAAAGGGAAATTGTATATTTTTCATGCTAATTTATTTTGTATGATTTGATTTTCCTCTCATGCGTAGGAAGCACAAATCCGAAAAGAAAAATATGTTCTGGAGAAGCGGATTGCTCATATGCGAATGGTAGGAAGGGAATTGTTCTTGATCTTTACTGTATTCTTTAGGTCTTCGTCTGAAATTTTCACTGGCTCTTACATAATTCATAGAACATTACTTTTGCTTTGACAAGTGTAATTGATGATATTCTGCTTCCACTCTTTTGGTGACTGGATATTTCTGACTATAATTAATGTTTGCTGCTAGGCCTTTGATCAGCAGCAACAAGACCTAGTTGGTGATGCATCAAAAGCTATTTCTTATAGGCAAGACATAATCGAAGAAAATGTACGGCTCACATATCAATTAGAGGTAATATTGCTTTCTGATTTGGTTTTTGCTTTAGTTGTGGATCCTGTTGTTGACCATGTGGTTTCTTTCAAGCACATCTGACTATGCATTCATTGCCTACTCTGGTTGGACTAGGAGGCTAATTGCTGTTGTTTAATATTTGTGAAGTCAATTTATCTGATTACTTATAGTTTTAAGGTGAGTAAATATCTATAGTTTAATAGCCTGAATTAAATGCATTGTCTGAATTGTGGCGACTCAAACCCAAATCAACCAACTGGCTAGTACCGGCCACAGAGAAAAAAATCAAACCGTAAATTCTTCTAAAAAATTCATCATAAATATATTATTCATAATAAATATTAAACTCCTTGAAATGAGTGATAACACAAATGCCCATAATATCACAAGCTCCTGGGAATGTAGTCCCGATAAAATATCTCAAAAACGAAAAAAACAATAAAGGAGTATTGCAATCTCTTATTATAAAGCCTTAGAATTCTAAGATCATCTCTATTTGAAATCTCCACAACAAATGTATCATCTCGTTTAACTCGTTATCAACTTTCTCTACTCTGAAGTTAATAAAATATAAGGATGAATTAGATGCCTAGTATGTAAATATAATAAATAATATCAGAATATAATAAAATATCTTGGATAATGACGTCAAATATATATAAAAAATTAATAATAACATGCGATAAACCAATAACTATTTGAAATTAATATCATGTCGCAACCATGACTCAAAAGTTACAAGACAACTGAACCTTAAGAATGCTACTAGGATTCCACCAAATTCAAATATCAATAAGGATATATGTTTCATCAAATCTATATCAACAGATGTTTCAACTATATGTTATATTTTAAAATTTCCTTAGATGTTATATATATATATACCTGCCACTAATAGTTAGGTAAAATTTATGAGGTATCGATAATTGTAAATTTGACAAATAATCAACTATATGGTCTCGTGATATCTTTCCATCCGCATTGTACATGTATTCAACTCAATTCAGACGATTACTATTCTTGTTACTCCCTTGGGATAAGCCTAGAATATGCAACGCATATATTCCCATGGTCCAATTAGGACTCACACCTAAACGGGATGCAGAATACTCAAATTTCAACCACATGTCAAAACCCAACACCCCTCGATGCGATATCCATTGATATATCAACACATGTTATTCACAAGACTATAAGTATCTCTCTAAATGACCTTAATCCCCCTGAGATATAAAAATTAGTGTTGAACAACTATAGACAATATCACGCTACCGCAATTCCATATTCTTTGACATTGTGACGTTTTCATATAATTTTTTCTACCGTAACCATAGATAGCTAAGAAAGCTATGCATTCGAACTAAGTTAACGCCAAAAAATAATTACTGAGAATATTAGAAAAATATAAGAATGAACTAAGTATTCGATCGACCCTTAATATTTTACCCGATGATTATCAGACTTACCGGTGTACTAATATCATTTCTAAGACCATAAAAATATATATCCTATTTTATTACTACCGAACTAAGCTTGTGAATTAACAGTTTTACTTGAACCGTCTTGACTAATTATAATGGGTCTAACCAAGATAATAAAATATCCCCTAATTTTGTCCATGAATTATTTACAATTTAATATAAGTCAATCAATAATAAGAATAATATAATTGATGATTTTAACTAATAATCAAACTGGCTGAAGCTCCTCAGCCCAAACTGTGGTTGGTAAATTATTTCGTCGCTTGATTTCTATCACTTCGAGAAGTGAAAATCGAGACCTGACAATATACTATTAAACTATGAATACATAGTTCAAAAGCAATAATTGCGAAGATAAAAACATATAAATTCAAGGTGTAAACGAACGGCCCGAAATTGTTTGTTACCATGGTCGAAAACCGAAATGGCAGATTTCAGTACTTGTTGAAGCAACTTTGGCGCTCAATTATTGACATATTGAAAATTGAAATTACGTTTTGTTAATGAAAGATTATATTATATACGTCGTAGTATAAAAACGGTAACTTTATTGATACGAACACATTTATATAACATTATATCAATTAGCCTAAAAATAATTTGGAATCAAGAATTTCCTCCCTCAATCACACTGGTCATCATCTCCTCTAAATTTACAGCACTGTTCACTCGAAAATGAATTCCAATTTGCACAAAGCACTAAATTTTTTTGGGGAGCCCAACTTTTTATATAACAAGTCATTGTACTATATTTACAGTGTTTAGGCAATAACCTATTAATTAAAAAATGTGATAATTAAAGAGTTAATGGTAAGCTTTCTTGTCTTTCTCCACTCACAGCAACAGCAGAGTCAGCTCCCCTTCACGGCTCAGCAAGAGTAGCAATGGAACTTCTCCACTCTCTCCCTTTCAGATACACTCCCTTGCCATAGGTACACTGGAATCCTCACAATTCCTTACAATTTATTTTATCCCCCCAAATTTTCACCTAGTATATTTGTGGCTGAAGCTGTTAGTTGCGGCATGCTTATGAATTGATTTCTTGCGACTAAAATGATAGTCTCTTGCTGTATGGAATCCTCAAAAGCTTGTATTTGGTGGTTCAATCATGAATAGAATTGGAGGAAGGCGGCCGGGAGTCAATCCCATAATAAATTGTGTGAGGGGGAAGAAGAAAGCTGCTGAATGTATATATTTGATAAATTTGATTATTAATATTAAACTAATTTAATTAATTTTTTATTTATTAATTACATCCACATAAATATATAATACATATTATTGTCACAGCAAGGTTTAATTATTATTTTAAGGTATTGAAAATATTTACTGACTGTAAGTAAAAAATTACGAAAAATATTTTTTTCAATGCTTTCAGGAATCTGACATGCTTGGTTCCAACACGAAATTAACCTAAGCTCATCTATAATTAATAATGCATCAATTATCTTCATTAATGACCACATCGGGTCGAGAGTCCAATAAATCCAAATTGAAACATTGGGGTGTTACATGAATGGTAGAAAAAATTCAAACAATCATCTTGATTCTTGACCAAATTCTGCTGCCTGCTCATGTGCTTCTTCATGTGGAATGCTTGAACTGGATCCAGGTCCATGCCTAACTATTTTTAGATAGAGCTTTTGTTGAATTGGGTTTATGGGAAGAAGTCTCTAATCCATGTCGTAAATTTTGTGGAAAGCTTCCAAATTTAAGCTAACTTGTCATTTCTGAATCATGCTTATCAATTTTTATTGTGAATTTTTTATTCCTTTCTATATCTTAACCTCCATTTTCATTTTAAGTGTAACTCTCTCTTATTTCTTAGTACAAAGTTGCAATTTTGCAAATATAGCCAAGTGACACTGAAATGCATTGGCCCTGAAAAGGAGATTCTCTATATTGTGAATCCACCCGCATAGTTTCACATGTAACTCAGAAAGACTTTCAACATTTGGGACATGTATCTACTTTGTTTTCTATATACGCAACTGCACGGCTATTCGTTTTCACATTCTGTTTCTTTCAGGATGCACAACAAGAGAGAACAACTTTTGTGTCGTACTTGTTGCCGCTCCTTGCCGAGTATTTGATGCAGCCACCAGTTCCTGATGCCAAATCTATTGTCAGCAGTGTCAAGGTCTGTATGATTTGGTTTTGGGTCATTTACATGATTATGCCATCCTCCTTATCTATATGTATCTTCTGGAAGATCTTATGTGGAATGTGAATTTGGGACTAATTTTTGGGAAGTACAGCTTCCCTGTGAAGTGGCCAAACAAACACCGACCAAAACGAGGCCTTTAATTAATTCCAATCTTGCTTGACCCTCCCTGAACATCTCTTATGCCCAGGGAGGTTTGGCTTGGATTTGCTCTGAGTGTTACTAAATGTGAAGAGATATAATTAATCAATGTTTTTTGCCTAATGGTTTATTTTTTATTATTGGTTGAGAGTGAACCTTAGTGCAACACTAAAGTTGTTTGATTGTGAATTGGAGGTTATGGTTTCAAACCATAGAAACAATCTCTATGAAATACTCTGACTTTCCTCGGAACTTAAAATGTGGCAGCTTTGTGCGTGCATTGGGATGTCTCTTATTTTTATAACATTGGAAAAGTATGTTTCACAGTTTGTGTCTCAGATTATAAGAGTGATGTTGCCTTCTGTTGCTTCCCACTTGCAGGTTCTGTTTAAACATCTGCAAGAGAAGTTGATTATTACTGAGGTATTACATGCAGAAATGACAGCACAATAAATTGTAGCATCTTCATCTTTGAATGAGATAGACAAAGATGATTGGAGCAGGGTTTTCTGTTATTTTGGGGCTGAGAAAAATGTCAGATTTTAAATTTCCTAATAATTCCTGCTTCTTACTGTTCACAGGCAAAGTTAAAAGAGTCTCATTATCAATTGACACCATGGCGTTCTGATGGTAATGGTCAACGTTTTGTTCCGCAATCTCCTCAACATTCCAGTGGTTCAGCACTCTCTTCAGTATGGTCATATGTCCTTGCATTATATCCTCCTCCTGTCAAACCACTTTTCTTATATGCATGTTTTTTTGTCAGGAAAAAAAAGGACTTGAACTTGTGCCTCAGCCTGCATATTCTCCTGCAAACGCAGCCACTGAGCCTCAGATGGGTACAAATTGGGATATAGGAGCGTACCATGCACGCCAGGGTGGTTTGAGCAGTGCTGTCACTAAAAGTATGGAGCTTGATGACTTGGGGAGGTATTCACCTCTTGCAAGCAGGTGAGCCCTGTCAAATGGAGATTGGTACTGTGAACTGTGTGCAAATTACAGCCATCTACATTAGTTGGTGGGTTCTGCTTTCATTCATACCTTCTGTTGATTGATCGCCTGTGCATGTGTCACACAAAAATGCTTCAAAAATTGCGCGGATGATGAATCATATGGCAAATGCTTGAGCATTCTCACATAGGTTGTAGATATAGAGGGCTTAGTGTGGCATGCAAATCTGTTCACTCTTTGACTGCTGGCCCTTTTTTTGGCTCCCACAATATCGACAGTTTCAGTACTAGTGATAGTGATAAATCAAGGATCTGGATACTGCTATGACTAAATCTGCTGATTAGAGGTGGGCTCTTGATAAAAATTTTAAAAAGAAAGGTTAACTCATTAGTTATTCCCTTTGGAAATTAGAATGCAGCTTAGTAGTCGTTCATCCTGAAGTATTTATGGTGGTTTGTTTCAGATTAAAGTTGCCTTCCGGTTGATTGCACATTTATGTACCTAATATTGAAATATTTGTCTGTGTTGCTTTTGATGTGCTATGCTGCTACCCATAAATAAATACTTAACCTTCTGTTAAAATTTCTGTTGCAGTAGTTATGGCCTTACGTGTGTTGTTGTTGTGCCAAAGGAGAAAGAAAGAAGATGATGATTTAATATTTTCTTAAGCTGGCTTCATATTTATATTGATTGAGAGGGTGCAATATCAGAGCTAGTATTTACAACAAAATAAGCTTTTCTACATATCCTTTGTTTCTTGTGAAGAAAAATTGTTAAGGTCCTCTTTTCCCAGTATTCCTTTGCATATGGATAGATTTTGTGCATGGACATGAACCTTGATCCTCCACTCAACAATCATCTTTTTATGATTGCTATGCCTTTAGCTCTAAAGAGGGTGAAGCTTGTGCGAAAATAGGATTATTCCATTATAAGTAGTCATGATTTCAAACGATGATTACTCGATAATCGATAATGTAGGGGTGCTGCATGCATCTATCTCTCCTGAACGTTTTAGGAGCTTAATCCATTGAGCCACCCTTTTCAACATGTGCAATTTAGACCAGATAATCTGAAAGTGGCATATGCTAAGGGAAAAATGAGGAAAGGCTTTAATTCTAATACTAAATGTCAACCAATTAATGAACCACTGATGAACAATGACTTGATAAAGGTCAGATACTGTAGGATGGTTTTGGTTCGACCTACATGCTGGTGGTCCAGATCTGATGCTCTAGTTGGAGGGTTTGGCTCTTGCTGTAAGAAAGGGAGGAAGAGATTCTTTTAGCTGATGATTTTAAATAGTTAGGACATGAAGTTTTAGAAAATGATTAAGCTAGAATTTAAGTCTTAAGTTTTGAACTTGTGGAATTCTCTATTAGCTATTGATGGTCAGCTGAATTCTACTCTATGCAAGTGAAAGTTAAATCTCCCTTGATTATGTTCATCAGGAATACTGCAGAACAGGATGTATCATTACAAGTTGCTGCCAGCCGTGATGGATTGCATACATCACATTATCATGGGGAAACCATTAACGGGGATGTTAAGGATCCTGGCGGTAGCTTTGGTATGGAGGAATCATATGTAGAGGGACGTAGTAGTGAAGGACAACATCCTCCGGGGAATTGGGGTTCAGGAGTCTCTCCTTATACAAGCGCAATTGATGAACACAGTTCTTATTCTCCTTATCTTTATCCAGTTCCTGAAGAATCTTCTTCCTCCTTTTCAGAGGGTATGCGAAATAATGCTTTCATCTTATGCTGTAGATTTAGGCATTGTTATGTCGTATTTCATAATGCATATTCATTATGCAGCAGCAGATGACCGATTACCGGCTGTAGAGGGCCTTCAAATATCAGGTGAAGCTTATCCTGGACAAGAACTCCTGGCCGCTGGTTTCTCCATTAATGGTACAACCTGTTGCAACTTTGAGGTAGTTTGGCTTGAAACTTTCATCTTTCTTGTGTACATGGTGTTATATTGGGTAAAAATGCATACTCATGATGGTGCCTCTTTCTCCCTATGTTGTTAGTGGGTGCGGCATTTGGAAGATGGATCCATTAACTACATAGAAGGTAATACAGCGTTTTTTGGGTGGGCTATCTTTCACCATTGTTTTGGTTCATATGCAGTTTCATATGACAGGGGCAAAGCAACCAAGCTACCTCGTCACTGCTGATGACATTGACACATATCTTGCCATTGAGATCCAGCCTCTGGATGATAGGAAGAGGAAGGTAATATAATTGATGATATTGTATTTGACCTGTGTCAAGTTTCCATTAGCTTGATACTCATTCGTTTGTGGTATTTGTGATGCGGACATCCAAATTATACCGAATTAGAAGAAATTTACTTTGATTCCCTTTGATTTTATTTTATTTGACAGATTACGATTTTATTTGCCTTTATTATGCTGCGATTTTATTTGATTTGTTTTTATTTGATTGAGATTTTCTTTTATTTAAGGAACTTGAATCATATTTAGTTAGGAAGTAATATTTTTTTCCAATCTAGTTTAGGATTCGGGTTCTCTATATAAGGACTCTACTTATATTTCATTCATCAAGAGACATTGATGAATGAATGTTTTGAGAAATTGAATGCAATTGAGTAATTGTGACTTCCTTTCTCATCTTCTCATTGGTTTCTTCTCATGTCTCTACTCTTATAATATTTATGTTCTTGTCTCTACCCTTATGTCTCTTTTCCCTACTTTTCTCCTTCCCTACATCAAATTGGTATTAGAGACTAAATCCCTGTCCACCGCCCACCTCCACGCTATAGCAAGTAGTCGTCAACTCCATTAGTGTCATTGCCAACTCCTCCGGTCCATGGCCTTCCACCCTATCACCACCCCCGACAACAGTCTCGTCCTCGTGACTCCCATCACCACACCAACGCAAACAGTTTAGCACCCGTTCCGGCAAGCAAAGCCTTGGCAGTTCTACCTCCTCCTCATTTTGCAAAAGAAAAAAAAAGGTGTGATTTTGTAAAATCCTTTCTCTATCAACCAACCCAAAAAAAAAGAAGAACGAGAGAGCATAGTGGCAGAAAAGCACGAAGCGGCCGCTTCAGTCTAACAGAGCCGCCGCCGCCAGAGGCTTGAGAACCAACCTCACCACGCTGCCACTAACCACCACGACTGCCACCACTCCAATCGACGCCAAGTCAAACAGACCCAAACGACCATCCAAACTATTCGAAACCCTGATTGCCTACTCACCATAAACCCTAATCGACCACCACCTAGCGACCAAACTCTACCGCCATCATCGTAAACAAGCCCTCCCACATGCTCAAGTCGCGACCGACCTAAACCCTAACCAGACACCCAAACCGAAGCCCAACCAAACTCTAGCCGTTACGACAGACCTTCCTTCAAAAAAAAAGAAAAAGAGAGGGAGTAGAAAGAGAAGTCCCGAATCAGGTTGTGCTGATTCTTCATTGTCATCCTCTTTGTCATCTACTGCTTCGCCTTCGCTTCATTAGCTTTGTTCTCCTCATCATCTTCTTTGTCTTCGTCTTCATCTTCAACGTCGCTTTCAACGCCGTCGCAGTTGCCCTGTCGCCACTGCCTACGTCATCACCGTCGTCGCTGCTTGAAAGGGAGGGTGTGCACGGAGCAGCCACGTCCTTTCTTTCTCTTTGCGTTTGTGTTGAAGGAGCCAAGGGCTTGTGCCGCCCGTGATTAAAAAAAAACAAAAGAAAACAAAAATACAAAAAACAAAAAAAAAGTGAGAAAAAGAAAAGAGTGCAAAAAAAAGAGAAAACTATAGCGAGAGAAAAAAAGAGAGAGAAAAATAAAAAAAAGAGAAAAAAAGAGAAAAAACACAACAGATAAAAATTTAAATAGTAGAAGATCCTTATTGCAAGGTAGTCTCAAACAAGCGGGTCCAATCATCTCCAAGGCAGTCTCAAACAAGCGGTTTAGGTCATCTCCAAGTGTGTTTGTTCTATTTTATTTTTGAGTAGCATATTTTGCTTATTTTTAATAGTATTTTGTTTTATTTGTATGTTGTTTTATTTTTTCCAAAAAAAAAAAAAATCTTTCACATCTCTCACTACCTTAACATTTGATACACTCTTATTGTATTTGATTATTGCTTTGTCATTTTAATAGATTAGCAATACTAGTTTGCATGATCTAAACCATCCAAAATCTCATAAAAAAGATATATATATTTTGACGTGGGTTGTCCATATTGTTTATTGGTTTCAACCTCGTTAGTTATGTTAGTGTTGCATGCAATTGCAAAGTGGTCGCATTATTTCTCATAACTTCTTTGACTAAATTAAGGACTCTAACCAAATTGAAACTCTGAGTCAACAATTAGCCCAATTAGCTTCCCACCAATAACAATTGCAAGACCACATGATGGCCATTTAAATTGACCTAGCTACAACTCGTCAAACCAATTTGGATCTCGCAAATCGAGTTGCCATTTTGGAAATAGGGCCTCGTTAATTGGATGCTGACAACTCTGATGCATTCCATAATAAGGCTCACCGATGCAGACAAGATAGTCAAGCCCCTTGTAGACACAATTATAGACCCCGACACTGTGATTAAAAGTGGGACCTGGATGACCTATTCCTTAAAAATATCAAACTGGATGCCTCTACTTTTGACATCTACTTGGACCATCGAGTTTTTACTCAATAGGTTCAAGATATGGATTATTTTTTTGAATGGTATAGTGTGTCAGAAGATAGTAAAGTTCAATCTGTTAGCCTTAAGTTGACCGAAAATGTTCAATTATATTGGGAAAGTGTTGAGGACCTCTTTATTAGGTGTTAGGCGCCCCTTATTTGGAGTTGGGTTGAAATGAAACGGCGCCTTTAAGAAAAGTATTTACCCCGCTCCTACACAAGCAACTTACTCGACAAGTGGAATGCCATTCGACTGGGTAATTAGTCCGTAATTGAGTATGTGACTCAATTCAATGATTTGCGAATAAGATGTCACATCATTGACGACGAGGTTGTGACGTTGAGTAGGTTTCAATAAGAACTACATGTGGATCTTAGGAGAGAACTTGCTTTTCATGGAGTTACGACTTTGGACCATGCATATAATTTGGTTCAAGATTTTCAATTAGTTATCAGGATACTGTATCGTCAATCCACATCATACACTCCTGCCACCAATTCTAAGTCTGTCTTAGGAACCCTTTATTCAACCGTTGCCCCTACAAGGGAAACCCGGGTAAAAGATGTTGAAACCCCGAAAAGAAATTCTTAGTTACAGTGTTTCAATTGTAAAGGTTTTGGGCATATTTCTTCCAAATGTCTGAGTAAAGCTTTATTGATTGACGGACAAAATGAAATAAATGAGAAACCCCTTGAAGAACAAGTCTATGAACCCAAGTTAGAGGAGTTTGATGACTTGAATGATGATGACATTGACACATTTGTGAGCTGC
>JAOVVI020008759.1:0-14010 GCA_028571085.2 Nepenthes alata
CTTTATACAAGGAGAAAAATAAGGGCCGTCCTCGGGGCTTTATACAAGGAGGAAATAAGGGCCGTCCTCGGGGCTTTATACAAGGAGGAAAATAAGGGTCGTCCTCGGGGCTTTATACAAGGAGGAAAATAAGGGCCGTCCCCGGGGCTTTATACAAGGAGGAAATAAGGGCCGTCCTCAAGGCTTTGTACAAGGAGGTATTGCCATGATTGTGAGGAGATGTGCACAATCTTTCCTCGATTAAAACCCTCCATCAGTTAAATAATAAGTAAAAAGAAGATAAAAGTGACTAGTCCTGCTCGAATGATATGAGCATGAGCTTTTTGATTGTCATTTGTATGCTACGTGATTCCATGCATGCATGTTTATGATTAAATGATATTTAATATGCATGTTTATGATTAAATGATATTTAATATGCATGTTTATGATTAAATAATATTTGATATGCATGTTTATGATTAAATGATATTTGATATGCATGTTTATGCTTAAATGATATTTGATATGCATGTTTATGCTTAAATGATATTTGATATGGATATCTGTAACTGCTGACTGCACGAACGTTTTATAAAAAAATTGCATGTACCTTGTTGAGCTCCGGCTCACTATTTTCTATTTTTCCCCCCTTAGATGGAAGCTTAGAACTTTTACCTGACGAGACGGAGTGATTAGATTTGAAGAAATTGTAAGGGATCGAAAGTAAACATTTGGGGCCACCACCATGAGGAAGCAAATTATGTAATTAAGTGTTGGAGTCCATAAACTTTTGTGAGGATGTGTTTACCACATTATGTATTAAGGAATGAGCTTTTTTTATGAATATTCCTCAGAGTATTAGATTCCACTTGTATTATGTTAACAACTAATGTGTATGAAACCTAGATGGCATCTATGATCCTGCAATTCTGATGATACGATCGGCCCGGACCGGGTCACGAAATCTCGACATCAATTCCAGAAGGTCGTCGACGGAAGACAAAAAAAAAATCGGTTCCGTCACAGAAAGTTTACTAATTTTGAAAATTTGAGGATCGTTAAATTTCGAGGTCAAAATTTCTGTAAGTGGGGGAGAGTGTGAGATCTCGATCCCGAAAATATGATAATTTCTAGTTATTAAATTGAAATGAATATGTTTGAGGTAAATGGATTAAGGAAAAATGTGGGGGAAATTCGGTTAGAGGCGAAATGAGCCCTCAGGGCATCGGTGCCTAGGTGGCGCCTGAGGCGCCACCGGGGTCTAATTAGCAGAATGAGCTGCTCGAGTGGCACTCGAGGTGCCACCCGAGCAGATTCGGCAAAACCAGGCACTCGAAGTGTGCCCGATTGGCACTTGAGCGCGCCCATCAATTTGTACATGGCACCGACTTGGCAGTCACGGGACAGTTCACGTGCCTTCTTTCCCTTCGTTTTAAAAAGATGAAGTAATGGATTTGGCGAGGCAAAATGCATGACGAGCAGCAAAACGAGAGGGAGAGAAGGGAGTAAGGAGAGGAAAGGGGAAGAAATGGGGAAATCAATCTGATCCACTCCAATTCAGGTAAAAATAATTATAGATCGACCTTAAACAAGTGCATTCCATACGTTATTTATCTTTTTTACAGTATTTTAATGCCTCAAATATTATATTTATACTTTAAATACATGGCTATGCGTGTTTACTGTAAATAGAGCATATTTTTGTAAATTAATCGGATAGATTTCATGTTTATTGGCATGTACTGCTATGTATACCTTTGATTTCATGTAAATACATGCATTTAGTGTTCATTTATCGTCCGGATTGTTTTATCGAAACCCTAGGTACAAAAATGAAGAGTTTTAATGATTTTTACCCGCAATTTCTATTATATAAAAGTTAATTTACACAGAGATAAAGCTCCTACTGTAATTTGTTTCTAAACATTTTGCACGAACTTATACTGATAAAATACTGTGGACTACTGAAGCTAAAATAATGGGTTTTCAAACCGTTTTTGTATGTTCTAAAGCTAAACCGAAGAGTTTTAGACTGTTACTGTATATTCTAAAACTAACCAAAGAGTTGTTGTGAAACTTTGACTGATTTTTGAAACTGAAAGGGATTTTCAGTTATAAAATAAGAAGAAAAAATATTTATGATACTATTAATTAGAACCCATGACTGATATGCAATTATGTGAGGTTCTCGGGCATGCGTTGAGATATTACGGTGGTAATCAAAGATTCCTCCGTCCATGGAGTTATATGTGGTCTGTCCTTCTGGGCGTTTACTTTGGAGGCTAGTATTCCTCCGATTTCGGAGGTCATAATCCTTCGTTGGCTTTGAATTGTGTGCCGTAAACACAATCGGTCCCTATATCGTCATTGATACTGGCCTTTGATTGTGTAGCGAAAACACAATCTATTTATGATTATTCGCCCCATTGGTTAGTAGGGTACGCTAGTTGAATCCCTAGGATATTTAATTAGAGTTTTTTTTATGAAAGCAACTGAGATTTGAAACTGATTTATGGAACCATTACATGTTTAAGTAGAATCATACTTTGCTCCTATTTTCATGAACTGTTTCTATTTTTCTGATATGATTTTAACGCGGTTTTCTACCCTAACACATTTATGTTATAGCTTGAAAGCATGACTTATGTTTCCCAATATCTGTTTATATAAAAATTATGCTTTCTTTATGATTATTGCATGTGTTTCTGCTATCTGCACATATATTCTGCATGAAATTATAAATAATAATTTTTGAAGCATGTTCACATTGAATCGTACCTTTCTCATACTTTTGGTATATTGTCTCTACTCTCTGATAGTTTATAGAACCTTCGGTATCTATGTTCTGTATGGGACCATTATAATCTACATGTTTTAGTACTTTATTAGACTATTATATAGATGCTTTCGCTATATATTTTCTGATTTTCGTACAGGTCTTAGACGACATATCTTGTCTAAATTCTAGTATAGTTGATAGGGTTGTTAAATTAATGCCACGGATAGCACTTATGGTCCTGTGAATGCATGTTGTAGGATGTAAATTATGATATTTGGTTAGTTACGTGCTTGTACTAGTCCTGTGATTGTGTTGTGGTCATAAGTCTTAGGTTTGGATATTGAGTATGCTTTGTACATGTGTAAATTGGCAGGTTATATATTTTGATTTCTGTCCAATTTTATATGGAACTTTGCCAAATTTCTATAGAAATTACCGATAAAAATATATAAATTTTGTTCTGTATCTGTTTGATGGAGAGTCATATGAGAATTAGGACATGTTCTTTTATAGGGAGGTTTTGAAATAATAAGGATGGAAAATGAAGGTATGTCCTGAGTCGTTGGCAGATGTAACGTATTGCTTGTCACCAATAATAGGATGATGTTGTTGCTGAAAGATGTCCATCATGTATCTGGTATCGAGTTGAATATAATTTCAGTCAACAGATTAGATGATAAATGGTATTACAATACTTTTTATGAAAGAGTGTGGAGATTGACCAGAGGGTCTTTAGTCGTTGCCCATAGAAATGTCTCCAGTCTATATGTGGTGCAAGCATCTGCTGTAGCCAGAGAAGTAAATGTTGCTAGTAGTGAGGGGTCCTTAGATTTGTGGTACCATCGGTTGGGCTATATGAGTGAAAAAGGGTTGAGCAACCTGGTTAAAAAGGGCCTCATTCCAGGAGTGAAGGAGACCGGCCCGAGGACTTGTTCTCACTATAAGGCGATAAAGCAGCGGCGAGTCTCATTCCGAGGAAACTTGTCTACCAAGAAGGCCAATCCTCTTGAACTAGTGCGTACTGATGTGTGTGGGCCGTTCAAATAGAAGTCATTTAGAGGAGTATAATACTTTATCTTGTTCATTGACAATTACTCAATGAAGTTGTAGGTTTACTCACTCAAGACCAATGACCAAGTCCTCAGAATCTTTGAGCATTTTCATGCTCTGGTTGAATGACAGACGGGAAAGAAATTGAAGCATATTCAAAGTGATAATGGTTGTGAGTACAGTAGAGGTTTTGATGTCTATTGTTGGTCTCATGGTATTCGGCACCAGAAAATACCACCAAGGATGCTTCAGTTGAATGGAGTGGTCAAGCGGATGAACCATATGCTAATGGAGAAAGTCAGATATGTACTCTCTAAAGCAAAGCTCCCGGAATATTTTAGACAGAGGCATTAAGAACCACTACTTACGTCATCAATAGATCACCGTCTAACTCATTAAATGGAGATGTCCCAAAGATGTAATATGAAAAAGAAGGATCCTATGACCACCTCCGAGTATTTGGGTGTAAGACCTTCGTCCACATCCTAAAGGATGAAAGGACAAAGTTGGAGTAAAAAACAATGCAATTTGGGCTATTGAAAAGATAAGTTGGGATTTAGACTCTACTGCCCAACTGAGAAAAAGCTTGTCATATCAAAGGACGAGGTGTTTGTTAAAGACGAGACTATTGATGATATCAGCAAAAAGAAGGTCGTGTCTGACACCGATCAGACTGATAAGATGAGTATTGATATTGCCCCATCGGCACCTGTTTGTTAAGAGGTTGACAGCCATGGTGTGGCCTGGGAAGACAATAAAGAGATACCAATGTTGGATGAAGATGAGGATGGCGAAAACATTGTAAAGCCGGTCAAGATCATTCCTATCAAACGATCTTCAAGAGATCGATGACCATCTATTCACCTGTCACCCAATGAGTACATTTTACTCACTAATGGAGGGGAGTTGGAAAGCTTTGGAAAAGCTATGAGAGGTGAACACAATACAGAATAGATGGAAGCAGTACTGGATGAGATGGGTTCATTGTATGAGAACCATACATTTGAGCTAGACTGACGGATTTAGTTCCCCTATGGTTTCTAGGGAAAGTTTGTTGGGACTTTAGGTCACCCCCATGTGGGAAGTGGCCAGAATAGAAAAAGACCGAAGTGGTTTCATTTGGCCGGAATGAAAAAAAGTCAGAGTGGTTTCACTTGGTCAAAATAGAAAAAGGCTAGAGTGGTCACTTGGTCAAAATGGAGGAAAGGTCGGAATGGTTTCACTCGGTCGGAGTAAAATTTCTTGAGTGAAAAACCCGGAGTGAAACTTTCAGAGAACTTCTTAAGATCGGAGAGATGAAAATTTGCCGAAGTGATTTTGGTAATAGAGATGGGTAGGTGGACAAATCTAGCAGGCATCGAAAAGTATCTACAAAGTCAATACATGTAACAAAGTAAATAGTTGACTTTTCAAAGTTGGTAGCCGATCCTATAGAGCTGGTCAACTGTAAAATTCATGGCAAGAAGGCAACTTTGTAGAGTAGGTGGAGAGCTTTGCAGTGCACACAATCATTTTACAGAGTAGGTGCCGCCAATTACATTTGTATATATATATGTACATTGTTGTATTTTTTTTAAGTGTGAAGAAATACAAAAAAACAAAGGAGTAGTGCTTTACTCTTATTTTCTGTTCTTCGGAGGTTTGTATAGTCAGGGTTTTTGCTATCAAAATTTCATATTATAAGTTTGTGGACTAAGTATCCCGTGATTTTTTTTCTCTTATTTAAAAAAAATTTCCGCATAAAATTATATATTTCAACTCTCTCCTATTTCTTTGTTGTGTGTTTGTATTTTTGTCATCTTTGTCCTCTCGATTTTACTGACCGATCGGCAATTTTTTCCTCACAATTCATCCCCTAAATCGTCCTGTGTTGAAGACAACTCCTTTGGAACAATAGGTCAGGTAAGTATGACGGCAAGATGGTGTACGAAATATTCCATTATCACACGAATATTAAGAAAAATTGGTGGATAGGATTTGGAAACGGAATACCCCCTGAACCCCACCAATTCAATCCTTTATTCGGCTTGTTTGAAAAAACAACACTTGTGAATGAAGAGAGGAAATATATAAACATGGTCAATTCAATTGCATGCCAACATTCTGACGGAATGAAATTAGTGGTTCAAGATAAAAAGATTTGGACTGTAATTCTTAGCCTAAAATATAATTAAGATGTGTTAGGTTTGGTCACTCCATTGTGAGTAATTCAACAAACGGATTTGTCATCGGAGAATCGCACATGTATTTGTGCGTGTTCGGAGTGCTGCAAATTGGTTACAATAATAACCAAAATGACCATTCGCCAGAGTGGCAAATCTCGGAGAAAACTATTTGCCGGAGTAGGCAAACCTCAGAGAAGACCATTTGCAGGGGTAGGAAAATCTTAAAGAAGACCATTTGCCGAAGTAGCCAAACTTTGGAAAAGATCATTTATCGGAGTAGGCAAATCACGAAAAAGATTATTTGTTGGAGTAGGCAAATATCGGAGAAGACTATTTACCGGAATAGGCAAACCTTGAAGAAGACCATTTGCTAGAGTGGAAAATCTTGGAGTGACCATTTGTGAGAGTGGACAAATCTCGAAAAAGACCATTTTCCAAGGAAAGCAAATCTCGAAGTGGAATTTTTGATATAGAAATTTCGGAATAAAATTTACCGGTATGGATTTGTCAGTATGGATTTTTACTGGTATGAAGTTGACAGGTATACAATTACCGGTATGGATGGATGGAATGTAAGGCCGAAATGGAATAGTCAAAATGGAATGATAGGATTTACCGGTATGGGTTTTCCGATATGGATTTACCGGTATGAAAATGTAAATATGCAATTGCCGGTGTAAAATGCCGGAATGGAATGGCTGGTATGGAATTTCGGTATGGAATTCCCGATATGGAATTCTAGTATGGTATTTGCTGGTATAGAAATTTTGGTATAAAAATTTTAGAATTGGTCGGAATGAAATTGGCCGGAATGGAGTTCCAGGAGAGGAATTTCGGAGTGAAATTCCGGAATGAAATTTTGGAATGGATAAAGGTCAGACGGTCAAAAAGTTATACTAACCAAAGAGACTAATGACGACCAAGGACACTAGGTCATGTGGAGGACAATTTGCATGGAACGCTAGCAACTAACTCTGTAGAGTAGTTGACTTTCGAGAGTTAATAAGTTTGCAGAGCAGGTAACTGCCATGCAGAGCATGCGCCGTTTGTGTAGAGAGCAGGTTGACCTGCAGAGCATGCGTGTCTGAAAAAGTGTAAAAACTGATAAAGTCATAGAAAAAGACAATGTTGGTGTGACAAATCATCTACAATATCAGGTCAGGTAAACAAATGATATTTGGAACAAAAGTCTTTATAAGGGCACACCAGGCACTTCAGAATTTGAGAAGGCAGACAAGCGGCAAAGTGAGGGCTATAAACGAAAGCTGTAGCGGCCGCAACCAATGGTCGTGGGAGCGGTAGACCGAAGTAGTAGCGGCAATAGTTGCAGTGGAACATGAAAGGAGAGTGGAACGGAGATGGAGTACGGAAGGAAATTCTCGTCGTTTGCTATCTACCACCTCACTTGTAAAATTAGTGAAAAGAGTGTACCACAAGTGAGAGGAATGAGAAAAAAAATAGAGAAATAACAGGGAAGGAGAATTTTCTTACTCTTGAGATTATTTCTCTTGTTCTGTCTCGGCTGTGTAGCGGATATTCTGTCTCAGAGATTTTTATAACCATATTTAATAGTAGAAGCTTTTTTTAAGTTTGTTCCGTGACTTTTTCTTTGGTTGAAAAGAATTTTCATATTAAAAACCTTGTACATTCTTTGTTCTTTAATCCTACTAAATTAATGGCTGACGGCCGATGGGG
This sequence comes from Nepenthes alata, assembly GCA_028571085.2. Lineage (NCBI taxonomy): Eukaryota > Viridiplantae > Streptophyta > Magnoliopsida > Caryophyllales > Nepenthaceae > Nepenthes > Nepenthes alata. Next base: position 7,672 of record JAOVVI020008759.1, read on the forward strand.
GGTTCGGATTTTTCGCTATGTCGGGTTATGTGTGAATTCAGATGTCAAACCCTAACAAGATTTACATTCAACTATCTGAAATAGATAGATTCGAGACAATCTTTTGAGTAAGAAAAAAGAAAAATGTTGCTATATTTTCACGGCAATTCTATGTCAGCAGTGGAACTAGAGAAATAGGCTATAATAGAAGAAACTTTTTCAAAAAATACTGTCTTTTGTCTTTGGTCTTGTTATTCAATTAAACTCTACCACCATGCTCAATTTATTACTCTAACATAGAAAATGAACAGTGTAAATATAATGTTACTTTGACAATACAATATATATTTAATATGGATGTAAGAATAGATTTTGTGGGGCGAGCTTGTATTGGTGGTGATGGGACACCAGTAGCAGGTTAGCCCACAAAGATGGAAACAACCCAAATCAACAGTGGCCCATTTCTGTTTGGGATGATCAACGGCAGCGTTGACTGGATGAGAAGCAAGCGCGCCAGCAGAGGCCCAAGATTAAGACAACTCATCTGAGTCTAAGACGGTCAACACATCCGTTGATCGAGGAAACAGCAAGTAGACCGGTCAAGGCTTAGGACGAACGCGGCCAGTGCCTAAATTGGTCAATGTGTTCATCTTCAAGTCACAATGGTCGTCTACCCTAATGTTTTGCATCTCCAAAGAAGGCAATCTTCACTATAATGGTCACCTCCAGAATCAAAGTACATCCGGGAGGAAGGTGCCGAAATCCACGTGTGATCTATAGGAAACCCTAACGGTTACTATGCGTAGAAGGAAGAAGATCCACCTCCTTGACCGTAACAGCGAGGAATGGCGCTCACGCTAGCGTAGGAAAGACAACAATCCCCCTCAGAAGACGGGCATCCAAGGAGCCATGGCTATAAAAGCCATGAAAACTTCCTTCAAAGGCACACTTTCTCTTATCCACTAAGCTCTCAAGCAATCTTAAGCTCTAAGAAACTCTCAGACTCCCAAGCATCCTAACGCTCTCTCTCTACTACTAGTTCCCAATGGACTCAGTACTGAGATAGTCTTCTCCTCACGAGCCACACTCTTTACGAGTGTACTCTCACCTACATCCACAAACACTTACCAAGCATCCATTTCTGTATTCTCTAGATTTATCTTCTATTATCAGAAGGCTACTTACTGACTATTTTCGGTAGTACCACATCTCGTCGTCACCTAATTTCTTATTTGAAATTATGGTGTGCAGGATCCGAGACTTAATGGATGGAACCGAAACTCGACGAATAATTCAACCAGTATTTGTTCAAAATTTGGATCCATGATGTATTATTGGTACCGTCTATGGAAAACTTACAAAAAGCCAAGCACTTTTATCCTTAAAATCGGTTTTATCAAGCAAAATAGTGAACACCAGAGCCCAAACTAGCATTCCTACTAGAGATACTGCCTCCTCTAATCAAGACCATTCAACTGGTAACCTGGTCGGAGGGTAGCTAGCACCATTTTTTTAAAACCTAACGGAGCAGATGAATAACATGTCTAGAATGTTCTAGATGCTTTGCACCTGCTAGGGGCAGAAGAAGTAAGGGGCTCTGCCTTCCTCAATTCCCATTTCGGCCTTCAGGCAAGGAGGCCAGAGGAAGAAGAAGCCGACCAAGAAGGCTACGAGGTTGGGCAACTCTTGTACTTCGGAGGCCTCCAACGCCCATAGTCGTCCGAGGCTCGAAGGGCGCTTAGGCTGTGGGACTCCGGATGAGAGTCCCGAGAGAAGGAACTCCCGATACTCTCGGGATAAACCTAGACTTTAGGCTTAAGAGGAAACCTCCCGGATCGTCAGATCCATTAGCGGTAGCAGCCAACTGGCTACGCACCGTACTACTGAAAGAACGAAATTGAGAATATACCTCAATTTCAAGAAATTTGGGAACGCCTCCTGAGTAGAGGCAAAAGTCGAAAAGCTCTGGAACCGCATGTTCAAGAATGACAACGAGTACGCCGCCAATCTGGAGAGATATACATTCACTGCTGAGATTTTGAATTGTCCATTGCCGGCCATGTTCAAAATGCTAGCACCGGATTCTTACGATAGGAGCACTGATCCCACGGATCATCTGGATCACTTTTATACCCATCTGAGTTTTCAAGGCCTGAAAGAGGCAACAATGTGTCGATGCTTCCCACTCACTTTGAAGGGAGACGCTTGGATCTGGTTTCACCGGCTCCCATCAAATTCGATCTGAATCTGCTCAAAATTTGGATCCAAGATGTATCAGGTGGTTTATGTGAAAATGATTAAAGACAGGTGACTATATATCTTCTCTAAAAATATCAGAAGAATTAGCATCATAACTATAAAACTTAAGACTATCTATAATCTTATATACTACACGGTCTAAAATATTAGATAAGCTCATTATTAAGATAAATTCTCTAATGGCAATGCCCAAATTCTGACATATTGTATTAGATAACATGGTAAGAAGAAGGATATTCCTGGTTTTGAAAATAAATAGGGAATAATTTTCCTTGCTCCATTCAGGGGAAAATTTATATCCAACTGGTTTCCGTTAGACAATAAGGAAGACGCGTGCCCATAGAAATGGATGGTGACCCGTTAACTTGGAAATAGTAATTCTCCCCCAAAACCTATATATATATATATACACTTTCAATTATAGGAATCGCCGATTTGTGAGCGCCATCGTCTCCTTCTACCCTTCCCCCTTCCCCGTAAATCACAATGCGCCAGGACCCTTTTCTGTAAAGTAATTTATTGGTGCCATATTAACCTAAAAGATCCCAAATATTCCACAAAAAGTTTCACAGCATCATAAACCTCAAAGTACAGAGCCTCTCCTTCTAAGTCGATTTCAATACGAAAGAAAAATTGTTACCCTATAATTGGTGCCTTAAACTGCGGTTGCGCTCCCCCACACCAAAATAAACCCCCCTCCCCAAAAAACCATTCTTTTCATAAGGATCAGGCATTTCAAATTGAATTGGTAATATGTTATTTAGTCTCTGATAGATGATTATATTCCGGGTGCAATGCCGATAGTATGTTCTAAATTTTTTTTTATTGGTCAATTTGTGTGTTATATTTATTTTGGTTTGATCTATTGTGTCTGGGTAGTTATTGATTGTATATATGTACCTTTTTTCTGTGAATATGATAATTTGGCATATGAGTTATCCTTTTTATAAGGATTGTATTTGTTCGAATTATTTATTTGAGTTTCTTATTGATTATTATTATTAAGAGGATTGGAGGGGGAGAAAACCTAATTAAAGTAACGGAATAGGTCCGTATCATGCACATTTGGCAGTGTGGTTTCTTTAATTCTGTTGCCAAAAGGATCGAGTTTGTTGAAAATTCTATACTTGGTTCTCGTATGTTTATGTAGATTGGTGTTTTTGACTAAAATTCAATATTGAGTTGCTGGTATTGGCTATTGATTTAGTTGCTTGTTGAATTGCCAGGGATGTTTACAAGAAAATCCGCAAAGGCTGAGTTGGAGGCATTTTATACAGTTAGACCAGAATGCAAAAAAAATGTTCCAAAAAGCCATTTCAAGCTAAAGGTGCGAGAATTTGCCATTTTCTTCAATCGATTAGGTTCTTTTTTTTTTTTTGTTTAAATTTATTCAAGCAATCCATCTGCTTATGGGACAGTTGTTCTCTATTTGAATTTCATTTGAGAAAATATACATATGCTTATGTCTAGTTCTGTAATCCGTTGTACTATTATGTGCTTCTAATACGTTTCCTGTTGGCTTTATTTTCTGAGTTTTCTTAATGACTGATTATTCACCTAATTTTGCAACTTATGCTGGAAACTTGGTGGACCATGTCTTGCTGTGGTCAATCAGGCAACTGAAAATTTGTTTTTCTTTGTTTACTATGTCTGTGGAACTTTGATGAGTTCATGCTCTTTTCATGTCGTTTCTACAGGCAGGAAAAACTCTTAGTGCAAGAAGATGGCATGCTTCATTTTCTGAAGATGGTCATTTGAACATCTCAAAGGTGCTACAGCGGATTCAGCGAGGGGTGCGCTCTTAGCATATGCATTTAAGTTAGTTTCTTTTCATGAGCTGTGTATCTTTTGTTTATTTACATCTATAAATTTGTGTTTTATTATGAGAACAACAATGCTTTATTTTGAATTTGAAATCAACTCAATCAATCTTATTGATGCGTCTCGAAAACCTGGATTAATAGGGAGCCGCCTTATCACGTTTGAACGTTCGAATAATAATGGGTTCGGTTTTTATAACTCTGAATTTGGATTCTGTGCACTACAATAAAACAAAATGAAAGTAAGAGGTATACGAGACTTGCTGCCCGGTATATCATCCGATACTCAAGTTAGTGACCTTTTTATTCAAATGTAAAAGATATAAGGAAATGGATGCGAGAATTTAGAAAGGATAGGGATGAGTGTATATACGGAGGGTAATGCTCCTTTTTGTGCACTCATTTAGCTGAGCTACTTTTATTTTTGTACACTCGTCTGGCTGAGTGTTTTTTTTCTCTTTTCTCCTCCTTGTCTGCTTCTTTGTGGGAAAGGGTTTTTTATAGTAAGAGATGTTATTTGGTTTGCTGGCGCTGGGAATCAATGTGTGTGCTTAATGCCGCTTCAAATCAGTGGTGAGGGATGCTACTTACATATGTAACAACCGTCTCAATTCAATGATAAGACCACCTGACTATTAGCTATTGGATAATTTAGCCGCCATCTGCATGCGACCATTAAGCACTTCATTATAATCCTTTAATGTTTGACTGTTCAAATCGTATCCTTTGATTCATGCGTTCGTGCGCTATTACCTAATGAGCTTTTGGTATCTTCTATCGGGCCATTGGTATTTGAGCCTCTTATCCGCTTGAGCATTGCCAATTTTTGACCGTACCCATCACTAGCTCTTCATGTTGGGAGGTTTGAATTTTAACTCCCAACATGTCATTGATGGGATGCTAGTTGCAGCTTCATCAATACGTGTCCTTTCCCTAGATATTCTGCTAATTTGAGGTTTTGTTTGGCAAGATTTTATTATTTTCCATCAATGTTGTGATTTGATATCTTCCTGAGTTGAATACCCACTAAGTATTCTTCTTGGCTATAAATTGTGGAACTCTCTCTGCCTTGCATCATGGGGTATTCTTTATCTTCCCTAGTGGTATGCCTGTTCTGAGCCAACATAGTGCCTTTACTACCACGAGCCAGAGTCTATGGGAGTTCTCTTCTAGCTTTTAAAGTTGCGATTTGAGGAAATGTTTGAAGATTGTTTTGTTACCCACTTTTATACGGGTACCATCTTGGGTTTCCTCTTTTATGTTCTCAACAAAACCAGGCCTCTATCGTCGTGACAAAGTCCTCAGCTTTATGTTTATTCTTGAGGTGACCTGGGCGACTACAGTAGGCTTTGGTGGATGACTTTTGTTCTTTTTTACCTCCCTCCCGTTGAAGTTTCTAGAGAGTTTTTTTTATCTGGTTATTGTCCTACGTCTATCTTCCTTTTTTCTTGAGTTATACTTTCGCTATTATAAGCATATACGTTGTGAAAGGAATTAATGAATAGAACTACTCGAATGATGTTCTTCTATCTTTGTATGGCTTCAATATTCTTGTGTTTTTTGAGTGATTGTCGTGTTTGAATGTCATTTTTTGCTATTTAATTTCTAACAATCTGACGACTTGGGCATTTGACAACTTGGGTTTCTGACAATTCAGATTCTAGCAACTCGGAGTGTAATGAGTTAATTTGTTAGAATGTGATATATGTGCATCCGTAAATCAATCGAATCGATTTTAATTAGGGTCGAATCATTTTGTCACATTTAACCTAGTGTCAGGGCCACCCTTTGCTTGTCTGTCACCTTGAGAAATGCTTCATCAGGATATCATTACCTGCACGGTGAAGTAGACATGTTGATCTAGGCATCAGTGCCGCCTATTATCAGTCTGCTGCACTAGGAGGCATTGTTTCCGGTCATCATTAATAGCGTAGTGAAATAGATGTACCGCAGCACACTTTGGTGCTGGCATGTGTCTCAACTATTATAAAATTTGCCTCTCTAGTGCTCTTAGTCAACGTCATTTTTGGATAAAATTGTTGGCTATTTGAAATGTGGCTCTCTTTCGTCTCTGCACCTCTTCACATTTCACGTCTCTTAGCCCCAATTTCTCTTTACTTCTTATCTCCATGGCTCATCGAGCAATTTCTAAATGTGTCACTGAGATCCCATCCATCCTCTCCAGTGAGGATATAATAGATATTTATGATAGGTTTAATATTCCTATTAGCATTCCCTTTTAGATTCCTTCATTTAATGAGAGAGTTTGCTCTTTTTGGTT
>JAOVVI020008760.1:0-14009 GCA_028571085.2 Nepenthes alata
GTGTTTTCGGTGGGACAACCTCCCGCCGTTAACGCTGACCTCTTGTTCGCTTTAGTGGTGTGCAGGGTTCGCACTCAAAGAACGGAGCCGGGTCCATTTATTCAGGAGAATCCGAATCTGTTCGAAGTCGGATCCAGGTACGCATCAAATCTTTATATATTAATATATATATATTAAATGAAACATGTATAGACAGTATCATAATCAAATTTTGAAATACTAATAATATCAACATTGCGATAAAACATGCAAAACTTGTATACTAATAAATGAACATGCCAAAACCTATATAACTATAGAAATCATTGCCAAAATCATATACTAACAGCCAATCATCCTAAAGACTGTGCAAGTGCAAAAATTATATCAAAATCATATAATACTTAAAATTGCACAATATGTCAAAATCAATCGATATGTAAAAAAATATAAAATATACAAAAACTATATTGATATATAAGAATCAATGGTTTGTGATAACTTTATTAACAATAGGCAAATATTAAAATTTAGGTTATAATGATTTTCATAAAATCAAAAGCTATATGTCACTATTAACAACTCGTAAATAGCGCAATTACATATTATTTTATATAGTCGGAGTTAAATGCTACTTTTCTGACATGTAAATATTAGATTAGACTTTAAATTTATAAATAATACTTTATGATATATTTAAATATATTTTATTAATTATCTACAACGTTCTTTATTTTATCAAAACTAAAATTCTATACAAAATATAAATATCTAAACATTTTTTAAGTTGGAAAAACTGATTTCTTACATCAAAGTTAGAGTAGGGCTTTTCTAGCAAATAAGAACATGCAGTAATAAATATATGATAATTGTTGATTTGTGAAAACTTAAGTCAAAAAATTAGTGATATATAAAACCATTTATGCTACAATTTTAGAAAGTCAATACAGTTTCTAAAATTTCACCATTTTATTCTAAATATAAACATACAATATTAAATATATAAAAAAAATTGAAATGCATAAATATGAATGAAAAATTTAGCAATAAGAAAGAATATTTATATAGAATTTTCTATACTTAAAATATGATTTACATAAATTTAACCCGTAAACCTTTTAAAACCTCATGACATCGGACTATATTTACATGCATGCAAGTATAATTAATTTAAATAATAAAACATCATATGTATGAGTATTGAATAAAAAATTATCAAAAAGTTTATAAAAGAGCAACATTAAAAGAAAAAATAGTATAAATGCACTTACCTTTACTTGAAATTATCAAATTCTAGCTTGAATTCTTTTTAAATTCACGTTCTCCTTCCTTCTCTTTCATCTTCTCTTTCTTTTCATCTTTTCTTTCTTTCTCTTTTTTCAAAATAAAGTAAAAATAAGGACCCATTTATAAAAAAATATCAGTGCACCTATATTAGTCAGAAGTGACTCAAACACAAAGGTAAATTCTGTACTGTGTATGATTGCTTTCAAGTGTCTATCAGGCTCCACTATTCTAATTCAAATATATATGAGCGCCACTTGATTATGTCTCAGGTGTGGATATTCTGTCCAAAATATATTCATGCATGAGTTAAGTGCATGTCAGGTATCACTTGGGCCTAACTCATTTCAGTCTAATAATTAATTTTTTTACTCAAATTCATTATTAACCTAAAAAATTTATTAATTAAATTAAATGTGGCATCATTAAATTAATTTTTGGGATTCATATGTTACATTTCTTCCATTCTTATAAAAATTTTATCCTCAAAATTTTACATATCTCAATGAATGAATAAATATGCATACTTCTTCTACACTCCATCTTCTCTCTCGCATTTGACCTCTTCAAAACAATGGTTGTTTTTCTATAAAACCTTGACTAGCGGGATGACCTTAGTATTGAGCACTTGATTCCGTCTTCCCAAAATTTAAACTAGTTCTTTGATATATGTTAGATCCTAATTAATTGTCAACAGTTCATATTCATTAATGTGCAAAGGGTCATAAATGTATTTAAGAAGCATTAAGACATAAGTACATCACCCAAGCTTAGAGGTGAAGCTAATTGATGAGCTATTACTCTAATCCTCTCCAAGATTTCGAAATGGCCCAATGAAATTTGACTTTAATTTTTCTTTCAACCCAAATCGAAAGACTCTCTTAAAACTCGACTCAGACGTTCTACAATTCGTATAATTCTTTTGTTGATTATGAGCGATTGTAAACTGTTCTTAGATCAAATAAACTTTATCGAATGTTTCCAGAATATATTCTTATCCCAAAACTCTCTTATCTCAAATTTCTTCCTAATGGATTATGGAATGACATTTCCATTCATATAACACTTTAAAAAGAGTCATACTGATACTTGCCTAGCAACTGTAATCGTAGGCAAACTTGATTAGCAGTAAGTACTCATCCCAATTTCATTTCATCTTTAATACTGAATATCTTAAAACGTCTTCTAGAATTTGGATCATCCATTTCAAATTTGTGTATGTTTGGAGATGATAAATCATGTTGAAGTCTAAATTCATACCTGACTCCCAATATAAGCCCTCCTAATATTTAGATACAAATCTTTAATCACGATCTGATACTATGAAAGTCAGAATCCCATGAAATCTGACTATCTTATCTATATATAATCTTACCAATCGATTCCTTAAAAAAGTCATTCTCACAATAATAAAATAGACCGATTTGGTTAGTCAATCAACAATCACTCATACTGCATCTTGGTTTATCAATATTCTTAATAAATGCATCACAAAATCTATTGTTTTATACTCTCATTTTCAACTAGGCGTTTGCACAGGTTGTAAAAAACTTGGTAGCGTTTTATACTTGGTTTTTACTTGTTGGTAAATTGTGCATCTTTCTATGAAAGCCATAATTTCTAACGTTATGTTTAATTATCAAAAAGTCTTTCATAAATCTCGGTACATCTTATTAAATTTAGGATGAGTAATGCACTTAGATTGATGAGCATCAGTGGCAACTTAGACCTAGTCTACGACTACCCCCCAAAACTAATAACTCGAAAAACTATAATTCTCAGATCAATATCATCCTATATTCATAAATAATAAAATATAATTGAAATTTTTTAACAGTAGCCTCATACATAAAAATTATGGGGGGATATATCGACCCAATATCCCAATAAAATATAACCAAATAATATAGTGTATCTTTAGAGTCTAAAATAAAATAATTATCCTCACCATTTAAGCCCCATAATCCCTATCGTTCTTATTTTTATCCAATTTTAGAGTTATCATTCTTTAATTTTACTATTTAAAAAAAAATAAATAGTAAGAGTGAGTTAAAAGTTTAAAAAATAACTCTAACCAATGCAATAATAATAAAAATATCAAACTATTCAAGAAACTTATATGTTAAAAAAAGCTTTAACAATATGCAAGATATTAAAAATAATAATCATCTCCGAATAATCAATAAATAATATTATTAATAAAATAACTCAACAACAATATAGAAAATCAATAAACATGATGTCAATAAGCAACAATATCATGAAGGGCATTCGCGGGTCCCATGAGCCCAAATTAATATATCAAGATCTCAAAATATTTATGATACTAAACTCTATCCCCTGAATTATTGATAAATCTAACTCAATGTAAGGGTACAATTATATGAGATATCAAACTCTATATAAATCTTATTATATCTTTATACTCCAATAGTTAAATAAGTATTATGATATTACCATATATTTATGGTAACTTTACTATCATTATAGTCATCTGGAAGGCTATACCTGTAACGTACTTATAACACCTAAGATAACTTTCACCCATAATATTCATGATATCATTTTATATAATAATTATAAGTCGATAAATATCCTATCATAGAAATAAATCAACCTCTATTATCATATATGAAATGTATATTAAAATGTGCAGATTATAATAAAATTTCACGGACTCCAATTCATTTAGATACCTTAGCCTTTTAAACACTCACATCTATTTAGCCATAAAATACCAAGAATATGTTCACTCAATTTGAAAGAAATGCAAAAAGAAAAAAAAAATCATGAATACCAAGGAATAATAGGAACCCCTAAGTATTTTACATGATCACTTCTCATTAAGATCACAAAATTATCTATCTACCAAGTCTAACCTTTAGTATACTCATTTCTTCTTATCCTTAATCAATAAAATCAAGTAAAAAGTTACAAATGAGCCAATATTCTCCCTAGCCTAATTCATACCACATAGCTACTGAGAGAAAACCCCAACTTTCTTTTGGTACTTCATATTTCAAACTATGAAATTCCACATAAACTTCCCCTAATTTATCTTATGGTCATAATTATCAAATATTTTATCCTTTATCTCACTCCTAAGGGCACAGGTACATACCATGACATATTTAATTAATTTTCTCTCTTTTCTAGTATATTACTTAGTATACATCACAAAAACAATATGGAAATCACTTAACCTACTAAGCTTACCATAACTTAAACATACACTTGATTAAAGATGTTTCATTAAGCTCATGGCCTACATGAAAAGAGAAAGAAAACATTATTTTCATTCTACCTCCATATAGAATCATATGTCCAAACTTTCATTCTACCTCTAACAAATCTAGCCACTTTGATCCATCCGCATATTAATTCTTTACCACTTTAATTTACATTATCATACATTTAAAGACAATTATAAAGAATTATAATGTTTTTCAAATTTTAGACTTCAATTATTAAGTCCAACATTCATACTTCTAAAACCAAATCCAGCGTTATATTTTAATGTTTAGCATACAGGATATTATGTATTAACTTACATTTTAAAATACTTTTTTCAAATCATAGTTGGCCCCTTTAGGCATTTCTCTATGACGGTGACATATATAAATAATATTCATGGATTTCAATAGAAAAATTAAGGTTCACTTGATAGAAAATTAAGAGATAACAAACAAAGCCACAAGTTTATTTAGTAGAAAATGAAAGATTATAAGTTTATTTGTTAGAAAAAGAAAGATCACAATTTTACTTATCTTAAAGTTGGATGCTCCTTACTCCCTCTATTCCTCCTTCTCCTCCTTGGTCACTTGACTTCTTGAAAAAAACATGGCTGCTCCTCTCTCTCTTTGTAAGCCAAAAGAATAAGAAAAGAAGAGAAACTTTCAAAGGTCTAATTTATAGAAAAAGGGAGCTTGTTTCTAGGTGACTTTTTTCACTCCTACATCTTAGGCTTTTGGGCTTGTTTTCCTCATTTACATGGCAGCCAAATCACCCTTATTAGCCGCCGCTATCAACTTTTCTTTTGACTTATATTGATGTAGTCACCATCTAATTAGTGGTCGCAAATATCTTAGATTTCTACTTGACTAATCTCCTGACACAATAATCCATATATTTGGCCACTTCCTTCACAAGTCAACCAACCTCACCCTAAAAATTTGAAGTTTAGTAGTTAACTTCCTTCTCACTTATCTCTTATTATCTTGTTGATTTGAAAAACATTTTCACCCAATTCTCCCTCAAAAATCCAACAAATTCTCTTTCCCATCCATGTGGCTGAACTCCCTACCTATAGCTAGGAAAGTTTATGAACTTTTTGACTCAGAAAATTATGGTAACCACTTAGCAATATCCCTAATTTTACTCACCAGCCATTTAGGATGGCTAAGTTGACTTTGTTAGGTTTTTTTTTTTTACAATTTCTCTTGAAGATGGAAGATAGGTAATCTCCTCCTTATTTGTAATAACTTACTCCTTAATTTTAGTTAGTTCTGTCACGACCCATGAAAAAAATATACGTAGGTCAAAAATAAAATTCATAATAATATTTCTATCAACTATAAAACCCAACTCGGGTATGACAGTCATATACCAATAGGATCCGATATAATAAAACTCGCACAATATCTTATCGGATATAAATCTTGACAAACATAATACACGATCTGCTATCCAGAATCGCAATGGAGATATCCAAATATACAATAACTCATCAATATAACGTAATAACTCTAATATTTCTCATACATATACCAAGGCACTCATCCGACCATAAATAAAAACCATAAAATATACCCAATATAACATCTTCACTCACTGATAGAGATATCCGTGCCAGATCACACCCAAACTCCTGCGAGCGTATCCATGCCACTAGTTTGAAGGGATAAAATATGAAAACGTGAGTTTAGAGCTCAGCAAGCACCATAATCATATAAAACAGTACACATAAATCAGAAATAAGGATATCACATAGCAATCACGTAAAATAAAACACAATGTCCATGAAATTTTTGAAAATCGAGAAGATATCTAGTAGTAAATTGTCGTTCGTATCAAACAGTCCCTCCAAGACAAAATCGTAATAAATAACGATCTGATCAAATATCATTGACAAATCATATCATATGATTCGAGGTCACATTACATAATCGCGACCATCACCATATCTGTGTGGGACACATACCATCATCTGGATCTAAATCTCATAATGTAAAAATCGAGAAAAGACCACTAGAACTAAAATATAAATCAAAATACGTTTCGAATTCATCACATATTTATACAAACGAGACATTCCAATCACCCATTTGTGGGCCAAATCATGTATCTCGAATCACAGTCCACCCAAATAGATGCAGAAATACAAAGTATGAACCAAAGATCAATAATACCCCCTCGAGGAAGGGTTACCCTCGTCTGGTAACCACGGCTATATCGCCTGTTATTTAAGCCAGCAACTCAAGGCTCGGCTACAGTTTAGGCTAGTAGCTCAAGGCCATCCATGTATTTTATCTCCCAGAGATTAGAAACTTGCTCACTATATTTTACCATATATAATTTTGGGTGCAACCTCAAGTTTTATTTATATATTAGAATATTTGAATATATTAATTTTTTATCAATTCCTTAAGATACTTCTCATTTAAATATACAATGGGGCAGGTCAGTTACTAAATGTGTCTCAACCTTCCTGCCAGCGGAAGGGGGCCACATCATATACGTCCCCGTCGAGACTAAGCCTCCCCGTCGGGAGCGGTACCAAAACTCATGCCTTGGATCACATATAACAGCCCATCTGGTCTTGGACCACCATGGTCCCGTAGTGATCCCGCTCCCTACAGCATGCATGTGGACCGATGCATGGCCTGGTTCATGATTTCACAACATACAGATATACAAATATACATATATACCGTCCGGGTATCCAAAAATCCTCCAAATTATAAATATCAGTGTAAAACCACCACACAACCAATAAAACATACATGCATGTACATAATTAATAAATTAAGCATATATAAAAATAAATACATATTAGTAAAATCTCTAACAGTAGTCAAAATATTTCATAAATTAAATCAAACCAATGATAGAGTTAGAGGATACTCTCCTCAACTTTATACTCCACAGATCTGAAGAAAGAATAACTCGAAGCATCTGATTTGGCTTTTCTTTCTCCAACCTCATGCATGCCTGCACGCTGCCCTTCCTTTCTCCTCTGCGCATGGCTACCACGCCTCCTCCACTGCCTCAGCAGGCTACCACTGCGGCCTCACCCGCGACCACCATTGTCGCCACCGATATCTCTCTCCTCTCCCTTCTCCTCCTTTTCCGCATGCAAAAAATCCAAAATGATAATAAATATTTAAATAATCAAGATGGGATCCGAAATATTACACTTTCTCCTCCTTATAAAAATTCCGTCATCAAAATTTACACATGTTAATCCTTGAACAGGTAAGGAAAATTCTTCCGAACTTAGCCTCAATCAAAAGATTCCTTCCAAAAATCTGATCCTCAACAGTTGATCATTCTATCCCAATATCGGAACCAAAACCCTAACATACGATAAATTCTCACAAATTTCTAACATCTCAAACTCAATCACGATGGATGGATCATAAATAGATTTTCTCAACCGAAAGATTTTCCAAATACATCATAACCAAAAGGGTCGTCTTATTTCTCAACACTCAATCCCTTCTGTCTCAAAACCTAAGCCGAAACCCCATCATAAAATAGCTCCTCGAAATTAGCAACGATTCATACTTGATCACATGTTAAGGATCAACCCATACATTTCTCAACATACAAAGACAAAACACATCATAAAGATTCTGTAAAACTCGGACAACACCAATCTGTTGGACACCTCTCCAATTCGCTGCGAATCCTCAAAAGGCCAATCGAATCTCAACCTCGATCTGTCATTTGCCCCCGATACTTGAAATTCTTCTCTTTATAATACTTTCAGAAATATTTGACCACCCTTCTCGATCATCCAATCAGGCTGCAAATCTAATCTCTTACTTCAATGTTCAAATCAAATCTTGTGACCGATAGGCGTGAATCCACACATTTTTACTGCACAACTCTAATCAACCATCTACTTCCAATCGCAATCAATGGCCTCAAAATTAGAATACCGTTCAATCTCCTCATCTCGATAATATGTTAACGGCCAAACTCGAGAATGACTCCCTGATAAGCAAGCAACGAACTGACATCATTAGCTTATCTATCATCATCCAAATTATCACCAAAATCTTCGCTGTCCAACATAGACAAGAAATAAAATCTCAAAGGCTTCTTCTTCTTGGCTTCTTCCTTTAGACACGAGACGCATGATTAACTCGTCACTCCGCTGATGAAGAATCTTCAACATTCCTTACGAACTTAAACCACTCCAACTCCACAAAAGATGCTGACAACCTCAATCGCCCCACGTGCTTTCATCCACCAATTGAGGCTTTACTTGATCATGTCCAACTTTATGACTGCTCGAGCAAAAAGAACTTCACTTCTGATCTTCACAAAAGTTTCTTCCACAGAAAAGAGTTTCATTCGAAGCCCAATCCTGGTAGAGATTATTTACCGTAACTCCACAACTTCTCCGCTCAAAACAAAGACAGACGTCATCGCTGCGCAAACTCCTAATGCAACTATGATCCTGAATAGCTACACATAGGATAAGAATGGATCCACCTACCTATCACTTGCTGGGAAAATTCTCCTTCTATCCCATGAGATTATAGACCGGCCCAATCCAAGTAGCCACTTCACCAAAATCGTAGGACTTAACAAAACCTCCACCTAATCAATGTTCTCGAATCGGATTTCAAATCAAATTTTCTACCTGAAATCCAAATCGAATCTTACAATTTAGGGCTATGGACCCACATGTTTCCGCTATACTACTCTGATTGATCACCTGACTATGAATTATCACCATATCAAATTTTAACCCGAAGCTCAAATTCTTATACAAGTCTACATCAAAATTGCCACAATATTATATCACAATCGAAACCTCAAAACTGGAATATTCTACAACCTTATTATCTCATTGGTATACCAACAATCCAACTTTTCATCCAAATATATCATCTGAATTGGAAATAAATAGTCCAATCTCGACAGCCAATCCACAACTACCCAAACTACGTCCATATTTCTAACTGTCCTTGGTGATCCCGAAGCAAAATTCACGAATACTGCTCATGCTCCACTTTCTCTTATGAACATATGACACATCAAATTCGAAGGCTTTCGACCCAAAATACCACTGACAATATTCTCCTTCTTGGCTAATACCGAAACTCATTATCACAACCCTTAAGCGATCCACCCGCTTACATTGCTGCATGATTAACTCCTTTTGCGAAATAATTTTCTCAAACTTTTATAATCAAATCGAACCATAACTATCTCCATATAAATAACATTTCTAAATCACCAAAATAAAAACGTCAACTGGTAAATCTAAGCCATTAGTGGAGTAACATTGATCATAGAGATTCAACCGCCGAACCTGTAGGCAACCATTCGAATACCCTGCATTAGAACACAACCTCAAATCTTCCTTGGAAGCATCACAACCAACCACACATTAACTTGATCCATCAGGAATCGACCAAATCAACCTTGTCGATAATCAGCCATTCATTTCTAGAAAGCTCTCCTTACAATCATCATTCCAATGAACACCGATAGCTTCTAAGCCCAATGCCCCACAGACGCTACAATTCTTGAGAAGTTCTCAACAAATCACTCAACACATTTAACCAGACCCAAGAAATCGCGCACCTTCGCGACAAATGATGGCCCTTCTCAACCGGCCACTGCTTCAATCTTCTACATATCCACAAATATGCCGTCGAAGAAACATCATGCCCAAAATAATACTACTTCCAACCAAACTCATTTTTTTCTCAATTGGGCAAACAACAAACTACCCTTCGCAGTTATGACACAATCCTCAGACGAACCTCATGCCCCACAATAATTTCTCGAACAAATCAAAAAATCATTAATGAAATTATCAAAAATTAACCCAAATACGGTCAAAAGATCCTATTCATAAGATCCGCAAAAGATGCCAACGAAATTACTAGCACAAAAAAACCACTGACGCATACAACAGCCGTACCTTTACCTTGAAGGCTATCTCTGGTTCAATCTCCCAACCATCCTAGTTAACAATATTTCGAATGCAGATCGATTTTAGAAAATATCGAGCCCTACCAATTGATCAAATAAATCACCTATCGATTTCCAATATTCACTTATCAAATGATTCATTTCCTAAACGAATTAAATTTTTTAATAATTTATAGATAACCTCATTGATTCATCTTACTCATGTCAAAGGTACTGAAGTACCTAACGGTAAAATATTCAACCGATGCCTCTATAATTCTATGTAGGATCCTTGAAATCGATGCTACCCCCGACACAACCTCAATTACCGATTAGGAGACAATTCAGTCTAATCATCTTCCCTAAGAAATAGCCTCGAATTACTATTCAACTAGAAAAATTTTAATGACCACAAAATGACTCTCAAATGTGACCACATATGCCAAATAAACTCGGCACACATTCTCATCAATTAACTTGTAGGCACAATGATATCAGCTTCATCGCCGTTTGATCAGCTCTTCCTCATATTCAAAAATCACAACCTAAATTATAATTCAAAATATTATTACTGAACAATCCATACTAGCACGACGACTTGCCAACTAAGTCACTCGTAATATCACATCAAAGTTTAACACCTCAAATAAAATCATATCAGTCAATCATTTATATCTACAGACCTAAATCGGACATCGGAGTCCACAATCTTAACAGATCAAAGGTTTATCCATCAGAGGTAGACTTCATCAAAGCTTGTTCTAGAAATTGAGATAATATACAACATTTATATACAATCTCAAAGGCCACAGACTTATTTTCATGCCGTCACCAACTAAATTTACTATCCTTACTATCTTGAATGTCAAACGGAGAGTGACTTTTAAAAATTACCTCCACCAAATATCATAAGTGGAATGCAGCCCTAAGACGCCCACCACTGGCTTGCCTCACATTCCAACTTATGTGCAATAGACCGAGTTTCATCTAAACAACCAAAAACCTCAAATACGTCATCCACTTTCTAAAACTTAATTTAAACCTTAATTGGATAAAAAATTCTAAATATTTTTAAATTGGATCACTCTAAATCATTCGAAGGGCGCTCTATCTTACCCCGAATAAATCATCCTTCACATAGTAACAAAACTTTCATCTGGCTACAGAATCAAATCACTTATAATGTTGCTCGCGCGACACATCACAGCCAACCAATCAACTTCCCGAGTCAAATTTAAATATTTACAACTAAAACTTCAATTCTTCACCATAAGCGACAAATATTCTATCAATTATTTTTCAAAGATGACCCAAAAATACTTTCTTATGATCTTTTTTCTGATACCACCTTTATCACGACGTAAGAATAAAATATATGCATGTCAAAAATAAAATCTATAATAATATTTTTATTAACTATAAAAACTCAATCCAGGCGTGACAGTCATAAACAAATAGGACCCGATATAATAAAATTTCACACAAGGTCTCATCGGATATGAATCCGAATAAACATAATACACGACCTACTATCCACAATCGCAATAAAGGTATCCAAATATATAACGATTCATCAATATAACATAATAACTCTAATATTTTTCATACATATACCAAGGCACTCATCCGACCATAAACAATAACCACAAAACGTACCCAACATAACATCTTCACTTACCGATAGAGATATCCGAGCCAGATCACGCCCAAACTCTATCACGCTCAAACTCTTACGAGCGTATCCATGTCACTAGTCTGAAAGGATAAAATATAAAAATGTGAGATTCGAGCTTAGCAGGTACCATCACCTTATAAAATAATACACATAAATAAAAAATATGGATATCGCAAAGCAATCACGTAAAATAAAACACAATATCCGTAAAATCTCTAAAAATCGAGGAGATATCTAGTACTAAATTGTTGTCTGTATCAAACAGTTTCTCCGAGACATAATCGTAATAAGTAACGATCCGATCAAATATCATAGACAAATCATATCATATGATTTGAGATCACACTACATAATCACGGCTGTCATCATATCTGTGTGGGACACATACCATCGTCCGGATCTAAATCCCATAATACAAAATTTGAGAGAAGACCACCGAAGCTAAAATATAAATCAAAACACGTTCTAAGTTTATCACATATTTATACGTACGAGACATTCCTATCGTCCATCCATAGGCCAAACCAAGTATCTCGAATCACAGTCCACCCAAATATATACAGAAATACAAAGTATGTATAAAATTAGAGAACCAAAGATCAGTAATACCAACTTGAGGAAGGGTTATCCTCGTCCGGTAACCAGAACTATATCGGCTACGATTTAAGCCAGCAGCTCAAGACTTGTCTACGATTTAGGCCAGTAGCTCAAGGCCATCCATGTACTCTATCTCCCATAGATTAGGAACTTACTCACTATATTTTACCACTCGCAATTTTGGGTGCAACCTCAAGTTTAGTTATATATTCGGACGTCCGATTCTCATTTAAATGCACAGTGGGACAAATTAGCTACTAAACACCTCAACCTTCCTGTTAGCGGAAGAGGACAACGTCATATACGTCCCCATCGGGACTAAGCCTCCCTGTCGGGAGTAGTACTAAAACTCATGCCTCGAATCACATATAACGACCCATCGGGTCTCAAACCACCATGATCCCGTAGTGACCCTGCCCCTGGAACCATACGTGTGGACCGACACACGGCTTGGTTTATGATTTCACAATATACAGATACATAAATATATATATATATACAGTCCGGATATTCGAAACCCTTCAAATCATAAATACCTGTGTAAAATTATCGCACAACCGATAAAATATACATACTTGTACATAATTAATAAATTGGGGATATATAAAAATACATGCATGTAAGTAAAATCTCCAATAATAATCAAAATGTATCATAAATTAAATCAAACCAGGGATATGGTTAGAGGATATTTGCCTCAAATTTATACTCCACAGATTTAAAGAAAAGATAACCCGAAGTACCCAACTGGGCATTTCTTTCTCCTGCTTCACGCGCGCCTGCGCGCTACCCTTCCTCTCTCCTCTGCGCACGGCCACCACACCACCGCCACCGCCTCAGCCGACGACCACTACGGCCTCACCCGTGACCACCATCATCGCCACCGATCTCTCTCTCCTCTCCCTTCTACTCCTTCTCCGCTTGCGAAAAATTAAAATTGACAATAATTATTAAAATAATTCAGACGAGATTCGAAATATTACAAGTCGTTAACTAAGTTTGTTTATGAAATCTTTGCACCAACAGTTGCCACAATTTATTTAGTTTTGGCCATTGAAGTCTATGGCTAAAATCACGTTTTTAGGGTCTCCAACTACCATGATTTCAATCCTCCAAATTATGGCCAACCATCTACTAAAATGGAGTACAAAATATTTTGGTTAACCTAGCTTGATTAGGCGATGAGTTTTTTATCTCCATCAACAACATTCCTAAAATATAATTCTTTCTAACCATTATTGTTACTGTAATTCAGGACTTCATATATCACTAATTATTTGTATAATTTACATCTAATTTGGCCACCATATATTTTCAT
>JAOVVI020008761.1:0-10924 GCA_028571085.2 Nepenthes alata
AATCATTTTTCTAACCCTAATATGATAAAATCATACAATCATTTTATAAAACCAACAATTTATTTCGCAGAATTGAGTATTCTCATTAGTCAATTATTGATACATAAGAAAATTCTCTCCTTTTCTTCGAAACTAAAATAGCCTCAACAACAAAAGCCGTTAGAAATATTCCTACCTCATACCCATATTTTTTACCAAACTCGTCTAATGAATTTAACTTTTTCGTTGTAATCTAATCAGAAGTCACACAATTCATTTTACAATGGTATGCAATTTTCTTATCCACCTACTTGTTCAAATAAATACCTATTTAGGCAACCAATGATATTTTCAAAAATAATAATCAAATTCCTTCACTTTATTATTTATTATTCACAAAATTCAAATAAAAATATTTAAATTTGAATCGTGCGTCAATCTCAACTTTATAAAAAGAAAAAAAAAACTTATTAAGACATGTATCAACCTTTCAAATTTTTTTTTTTTATTAAAAAACAACATACCATTCAAAACATTATTACATTTCTATCTAACTTGCATCAAACCACTAAATCAACATCTGCAATCGATTCTCTCTAATCTCATGCTTCAAGCCATCCCAAAAAAAAGCAAAAAACAAAAAAAAAAAACAAAAACAAAAACAAAAACAAAACAAATTTGCACGCTACGAGCAGATCTGTCGATTGTTAGGGGCCGTAATAGTAAATCGAAGAAGAAGTCGGAAATTTTTCAAGAACTTGAAGCACTTCTTTTATTGCCGGCCGCTTCTGAGGAGGAATCGAAGCGCAGCTATACCCTAATTTCAAACAATCCAATAAGCTATCTTCTTTTCCCTCCAAATCTGCTCGGATTGCCACGTCAGCCATCCGTAGGACCCGAGCCTTGTCGTCTACCTTCAACGCTTCCACGCCGGGGACCAATTCCTCCGGCGACATGGCCTTTCCGGTGATCAATTCGAGCAACACCACCCCAAAGGAGTAAACATCCCACTTCGAGTTCGTCTTCAAGCTTCGCAACGATTCGGGAGGCTGATAAGGGGAGACGGAGCCGATCAAGCTCGCGCTAGGGCTTGGAGTCGTCGCCGCAGTGAGTTCCCGGAAACTATCGCGGGACGCCGAGGACCGGTGGCTGCCGAGGAATCGGGTCGACCCGCCAGCCCGGAACCCGGATTCTTTTGTCATCAGTCTTTCGAGCCCGAAATCGGATATCTTGGGCTCCATATCTTCGTCCAAGAGTATATTACCAGGCTTCAGATTGCCATGCGTATGCTTCTTCTCGTGGAGGAAGGTCAGTCCACGCGCCACCCCTTTTGCTATCTTCAGGCGGCTCTCCCACGGCAAATGGCACGGCGAGGAGGAGCCTGCTTTTCCTGAAATTAATACAACAAATTTCAGTAATATAATCTTGCCACAACTTACTCAAATTAAAATCAAATTAATTAACTAAATTGAACATCAAACTTACAAATAAAATATAATATTAATTATTGAGTTATAATATATATTGTTAGGTATAGTCCGAATAAATATATTTCGACCTAACGTAAATTAAAGTAAATAACCTAAATACCAAACTGATTTGGGAACATCCCCGCCGCTATATCACCTGATCAACGAGCTGATTGGACGACCGAATGCATGGAGAGTCGAGACAATTGATAGCTTGTAAGATAATAAGGCATTCAATTTTGACGAATGGTTATATATAATCGATAGATGATTAGTCATATTTAAACCATAGAAATTGCCAAATAAATACCAAATATTTGCTTTTGGATGGTTACAAAATTAATGCAAGTTATAATTATATAACTATTGTAACTGTTGACAATAAATGCAACGTAATACTTTAACCAATAGGTGCCAGTTCCAAGTGGACATATCGACTAGGACCCGGGCTATAAATATAGACCATCAACCACGAATAAGGACAAATTCTGGTATACAAATGCCTGTTATGAACATAATTAAATCAACAGAGCACAAGCCTCCTATCTAACTCAATTCTCCACCCAAACACTTTCCTATTTCTTTTCACATCTTTTAATTTTTTTCATAAAAATTATTAATTTGAATATCAAAAGATATATTAAAAAGTGAATCTCGTATATCTTTTACTTTTTGTTAAATTATTATGGTGTGTAGAATCAAGATTTTTTATTACAAAAATTGGACCCTTTTTCTTTCAAATCAATGAGGTCTTTCAAAAATTGGACCCTTTTAATTCATACCACTATTGAGGTCTTAGGTACACATCACGTATTACAAATACTAATGATGTTACAATATAATTTATCCTAATTTGAACATTAATTTTTCCTTGATTAAATTAAGACAATCTTGTAACATTACATGGTTATTTAAATTGAAAATAAAATTTAATTTAATTTGACTAAGGTCATCTTTTAGTTTTTGTGATATGGTCCCTATAAAATTGTGGTCGATTTTCGTCCCAAATTGTGAAGTCAAATTTAAACTTTTTATTTATAAAAATAAAATAAAATCGTACTTTTATATCAAATAATTAAATATATGAAAATAAATCTATTCCAATAAATTCCACCCATTCATCTAACCTTTTAATATTATTCGAATTTAAACTTATATTAGTCAAATTTATAAAATTTTAAACAAATTTCACAAAAAGATAAATTAAAAATAAATTATTTACCTTAATTTTAGACTGTAAACTTTAAATTAAATTTATTTTTTTAACGTTAAGATGAAAAAAATATACTTTTTGCCTTTGTCTTTTTATTTGCTTTTTCCAAATTTTGTTGATTTGGTAAATATAAGTTTATTTTTTTTTAAAAAAATTAAATATATTAATGAAATTTAATTTATATTTAAAAATTAATTATGACAAAGTTATGATAATATTCAATTTCTTCACAGACAGTTGACTTCGTGGCATTGAAAAACGACGCTGCAGTTACACCTACTCCACAGTCCACCCAGAGCCAATCTTAGCCCTTGGTGCACTTTAGCAAACACAAGTTAAAACAAATAGCATACGCACCACCGCCGGAGCCACAAACAGGAGCAGAGATTTCAAAGGAAAGAAAGAACTTACGATGGCGGGCATTCGCGAGGCTGCCATTGACGACGTACTCGCCGATCACGAGCTTCTCATCGGGACCCCAGTAGAAACCACGAACCCTAGCCAAATTCGGATGCACCAGTTTCGCAATGGCTCGAACCTGGGCGTCGAAATCCTTAAACCGCTCCAAACCGCCGTCTCCGATCCTCCGAACGGCCAGCGCCGCTCCGTCTTCCAGAACCGCCTTGTACGTTATGCTCGCCCCGCTCGCTCCCAAAATGTACGCCGACGCCTTCAGCAGCGTCTCCAGCTCTAACTCTCTTTCTCCGTCCACGGTTACCAGAGTTCCCGGATTATGGTCTTTCTGCAGCTGGGCAGAGGCGACGGGACTTTTTGCGGTTTCTCTACCCTCCTCCTCTGAGTTTGTACCTTCCGAGGACGATCCCATGCCATTGCCGCCACTGCCGCCTTTCCGAAGGCATGACCATTTTGCTATTCCCTTGGACTCTGATTTGGAGGAGGAAGACGACGACGAGTCGTCTTTGTTCTCTATTATTCGGTTTTTCCGTGTTGTCTTTTTCCGTCTTACTCTGTAAACGTATAAGATAACCAAGGAAAGAAATCCGATGCCGGCGATATCTCCGACAACAATTTCTGCGATTGTGCTTGGTTTTAGACCCTTTTCGGACGGCGGCGACTGTTGTTGGCCCCCGATTGATGGAGAGTTTGCTTCGGGGGGTGAATTAGGTGTTCTGGGAATTGCGGCAATTGCTGGAGGAGAGGTGGGCTGTGAGGAATTTGGCAGAATCGTCGGGCTTGAAGGAATTGGACATGGATTTCTCAGGGGTTTTCCGCACAGATCAGGATTCCCAGAAAATGATTCCGAGACCTGTTGAATTAAAACGCTGGATTCTGGAATTTCCCCTGTCAAATTATTGAACGAGAAATCCAGAGTCGCATTTTCTGGGATTTTCTCGGCGAATTCCGGAGGAATCTCACCGGAAAGTCTGTTGTATGAAACATTGAAGCACTGAAGGTTTTCACCGCCGAAATCTGACGGCAAGGTCCCGTTTATTAGATTCGACGACAGATCTAAAATCTGACATCGATCAAACCCGCCCGGAATTCCGCCTGAGAAATAATTATTTCGCAAAGAAATTACGGATAGATTAGACAGATTAGTCAGATTCTCTGGTATAATCCCCGCCAATGCATTATCCGAAAGGTTGAGAACTTCTAATCTTCTCAGCCCTTCGACCGGCTCCGGCAGCTCGCCGGAGAGCCAATTTCCGGACAAGTCCAAAACCCGAAGCTCGGTTGCATTGAAAAGTGATGATGGGAGAGAGCCGTTGATGGAATTGTTAGACAGATTTAGGCTTTGGAGGTTTTGGATCATGCCCAGATCAGCTGGGAGCGAACCCAGAAGCTGAGAGTCCGGGAGGGATACGCCGGTGACCCGAAAGGCGGTGGCGTCAACGGATAAGGCGGACATTCTCCGTGCCCAGCCGCCGCATGTAACGCCTTGCCACGAGCAGGGAGTGTCATCGTAGCCGTTCCAGCTTGCTAAGACTGATAAAGGGTCGCTCAGTATGGATTCCTTGAAAGAGAGTAAAAGAACACCGTCAATGGTGAGCCCAGACGATGGACCGAGAATAATATAGAGGAAGACAGCTAGTGATAGTATCCTCCGCCATGGACGGAGATCAACAGCTTTTGACCTCATCCTCTGCTTTTACGATCCCACGTCATGAGACCTCAGTTCCAGTAAACAGAGAGAGAAAGAAAGAGAGAGAGAGAGCGCGCATGGAATCGGAGAGGGCATGTGAGATTAACGGAAAAAAAGGATTAGAAAGCAGAGATTCACAGCTCAAGCGGAACGAAACATCATCACCAATATGCTCTGTTTTGATGAACTGTGCAGGTGTAATTTATTACGAAGGGTGGTGGGGTATTTTATTAATTGGTGTTTTATTAATTTACTTTACTTAATTATTTATTTATGTCCCACTGCTTTAAATAGCAAAATCAGACGTGGTATCTATGGCAGAATGTGACACCGATATCCGAGCAATTATAAATTCTTTTTTATAAGTGACATATCTTCTCAAAACATTATAAAATCATTCTTCAAGCATATATATAATTAATTTAATTATCATAACAGAAAACATTCATATAAAAAATATATAAAGTATTGATGTGCATCTGATATTTAGATTAGAGTCTAATCACATTATGTTGAACTTTAAACTTTTTTATTTGTATTATATGCATCATAATAATTAAAAATTAATAAAATAATATATAAATTATTTTTTTAATATATTTTTTGATGATTAAATTAAAAACTTTTTAAAAGAGAAAAATATATGAAAGAAATGGGAGTGAGTACATTAACGAAAGACTAATTGAATTTGGAAGAATTGACTCGGATGATAAAAAAAATAAATGAATGAGATGATTCCTCATTAGAGCACATTATATGCCTCTTTCTTTCTAAATGGCTGGTTAGGGGTTCCTTTTCACTCAATAGAGACTTATATTTATAAAATTAACACTAATTAACTTGTCTTTTTAGAATCAGTATAACTCCTTGATTGGAGTGTTACATTGCTTGTGAGTTGATCTGGTTTTGTAATCATTCAACATTCAGTACCTATCATTTTATTGGCTATTATTGATTGTTTAATATGGTTAATTATATTTCAAAATATGTAATAATTGGTCAAAATTTTAATGACAAACTTATTCTTCTATCGAATTATTAATGGCCTCGATCTTCGATATATGTGGTCATCCAGCCATTCGGTCGGTCAACAGACTGTATATTTAAATCGATTCCTAAATCAATTTTGCACCAGCCCTACCAACTCAGTTACCTAATGTTCTTCTTCAAGTTAGTATTTTGTGGACTCCATATTTTATCGGATTGAGTCGGGCATATTTGAACCGCATCCAACAAGTATCTTATTTAAATTTCTCATATTAAATAAATACCATCTTTGATAATTATTTTCTATAAATTTTAAAAAAAAATTATTTATATAGCCTACATATATATATATATCTCATCTTAGACGGCAAGGTTGACTGTAAACTGCTTGGAAAGATCCTTTCCATCTATTAGATGATGCCGACGCCATTTAGGGTACTACTAATTGGAAGAAAGGATTCATTCATTACCTACGGAAAGGCCTCTTCCCATGTATACTGGGGCTTCCATTATGAGGCATACGCTAATTTGGGGGTTTCCACTTCTAAGGAGGTTGTCATCTGGAAAGATACTCCGTATCGCGGTCAATTATGACAGATAATCTATTGTGCATGGGAAAGGATTTATGGGTCACGTCTGGTTATCGTATCCAACTATGTAAAGGCTATCTCCGATCAATTGGAACGTTTATCGTCCTCTGAGCCAGCGGGCCACACTTCTCCTGAGCTAATCGTCTTTTTTGGATCGGCTCTTTTTAGCCGTCCTATCAATGTATATGTATATATTATATAAATATTTAAAAATAATTAAATGATATTTTATTAGCTGCTTTTATGGTCTAACAATGACAAAGTCACTATCATTATGTTCTTATAAATAACCTTATAAACAAGTACAATGATCCAACATTATATTCTTATAAACAACTATCTACATATATTTTTAAGAATAATTAATCTATTGATGGCAGAATTTATTTCGACCTGCAATTTAGGGTTTGCTTCCATAAATGAGTGTGCAAAGTCAATGATTTTGCGTGCTGTGCACTTCAAAAAATAATTATCTTTTATTTCTCTTTATATTTTATGCCGTACTGATAGAATGGGGGACGCTTCATCAGGTCCAATGATTAAAAGAATCTAACGGCTTAAATTTTAAGATAATAAAACATATGACAAATACATATAATATTTTTCTTTTTATAATATTAAATATCAACATACCCATATATAAAATAAAAAATTAAACTTGTTGGGTGGATGAGAAAAGAACTTATATCGAGTATTCATACTTCACAAACATTGAAGGCTCTCTTTTTTATCTCCCATAACCCTAGATGGATGTGCCATGAGATGAGGAGTTTCTATCTCTTTAAAAAATAAAAAAAAATTATTTTTAAAATTTAAATTAATTATTTTTAAATAAATAAATATAATTTAATAAATAATTTTAATTAATATTTTAATTTTGTTAAAAATAATTAAATTACTGCTATCTATATAATAATAAATGACTTAAATTTAAAAAAAATAACTTATTCTATTTCTTTAAAAGATGGAGCCCATTGTAGGCATTTAAGACTGGGACCAGATTTGATAAAAATAATTAATTAGGGTTCTTAAATAATTTGAGGACTTAATAATAATTAAATCTATTATTTATGGCTCATTAATTGTCATATCATATATTTGATATGATCTAGAGGGTATCAACTAGGTATCTAAAATTCTCAAAAAAATAAAAAAAATAAAATAAAATCTTGGTCGTCAGAATTCTTGAACTTCCATTTTTGAATACTTTAGAAACAAGTATGATAATCATAAAAATTATCAGATTTTATTATAATCTTTTTAAGTATTAAGCTTAATTATATCTTTATTAGTTCAAGACATTTTAAAAATTATAAATAAAACAGAATGAGACAATAACTTAGTATAGTGTCCTAATATTAAATTTTTATATTAATTTTAACTTAGTCCAAATCAGTATCATATTTGGAAAGAGAAGGATTGGTGGAAAAAGACATGCATGCATTGCCATCTAGTAAGTCAAATTCTAGGTCTTAGTAGCATTGAATGTCATTTGATGAATAATTATTATTATGTGTATAGTCTATCTTTTTATATTTCTATATATAAAAATTTTAAAAATTATCATATAATAATCTAAAAAAAATTAAAATAAAAAAAATTATGATTTTTCAAATTGAAAGGTCCATGAATTGGGACTCCATCTTAATGATTCTTTGGTCTTAAGAATTCTGAGCTTTTTTCGACTGTTAAATAGCTTTGCTGCGTAGCTCTTCTAAATTTTAAACTGAAAGATTCACTCGATAATGAACTATTAGTTATAAAACATCTTCGACAGTTAATCAACAATTCGAAGAAAGACAGAATTTTCTTTCATAGCACGGATAGACCAACTAGTTACGAAATATCATTGATAGTCTCACCTCGTGTCCTAACTCGTGGGAGAGTCAGAGTCAAATAAAAGGATTCTTCACTTCTTCCTCTCATTCAAAATCGTATATAATTCGATTATCTTAAGTTTATTATATATAATCTTATATTATATCATATTATATAAGATGTTATTTTTATAATTTAAATTTATGACTATTAAATTATACAATAATAACTATATTACTATATTAAATTTTTTTCTCATTTTCTATAACTCAGTGACCTTTACATGTTATTTAAAAGCTAGGTCAAAAGGCTCACTAGACTGACATCTGACATCATTCTACTGAGTCAACTTTTCACTTTAAGTGATTTCATCATTTGGCATCTTTGGTGAAAAGGATTATTTATCGTAGTCAATAACTTAAACCTACTCAACTCATATTCGTGAATACATAATAATAATGAAATTAAATTTTAAGCAATTAGCTCATATTTTTTTACATTTACTATATTTAATTCATATTTTAAGTATTTAAATAACATTATACGTAATGTTAGATCAGTGTGACTTTTAAACATTTACAATAAGTTACCTTTTCTGCTTGAGCTAAGCGGGCATGGTGGTGCAAGTGGCTGGTCTCACTTTATACTAACGTATCGTGTTGGCATTATATCGAGTCATGAATATAATACAGTATATGATAACAGATTATAATTAATAACTGTGTCAATAAATCAAACACGAAATGATCAACTAAATAAATTAATCACTGCACGACATATAACGAGAGACAATATGATACACGTATTTAACGTACAAATATAATATAATAAGATACACTTATAATACTTAACCCATAACACGTTTATGAAACAAAACCGAGATAAATAAATGGATTTTCATATTTTTGGTTTATAATCGTGTTAACCTAACATTATATTATTATTGGATTTATAATTATTTTATATTATAAATATCCGGTGCGTTAATAAAATAAACCCCTATAATATTAACTCAAACCCTGTTATTTAGTATTGTGGCCGTGTTGTATTCGTATGCCTTATTACGGTTGGGTCTGGTCACTCTCTTGTGGGTAATACAATAAACTGGTTTGGCATTGGAGGATTTGTGAAGAACAAATTCGGAGAACTATTTCCGGTCAACGGGATGTTGACCAGAGGAGAACAGTGGACAGTCATTGAAGATTGACCTGCGGACGGCCAGCTAAATTCGGTCAACAGAAAGTTGACCGTCTGAGGGCTGTAGGAGCACTGCTGGGTGGCGGACGGGCAGCTAAAAACGGTCAATGAGAAGTTGACCAGCTGAGCAATTGGGCCTTGGAGACAATGAAAAGTGGCAGCTGGAAGTGGACAGATGTCTTTCCAAGATTGGTCGACAGGCGGGCAGTTGAGCTGCAGAGCACGCGTCTACACAGTGCAGAGCATGCGCCGTCTGCAGGGCATGGGCTTGCAGGAAACTCGGAAAATGGTGAAGACGTGACACCTATTATCTTCAAGATGACCAGCTGGGCAGGTGGGATTAGGTGGAGCCAAAACGTCTATATATGAGCACCACGAGCTTCCGAAGGTAGAGACCGGTCAGACCAAGAAAGTGGCCCAGAGTGGTGACCAGGTTGGTGTGGGAGACAACACTAGGGGCGCTGTGCGCCGGCCGTCGTGTGCGGGGTGAAACGGCGGGCTGCCGTTTACTCCGGAGAAGAAAGAAAAACAGAGAGTAAAAGATAGGAGTGTTTCCTGTTTACTCCGGAGAGGTTTTTCTTTATTATTCTCGGGTGTGTAGCGGATACTCCATTTCGGGGGTTTATAACCCATTTTACATAATGGATTTATTTGTGGATTATGTGTTCCGTGGTTTTTCCCTCTTCGGTTTGGGAAGGGGTTTTCACGTAAAAATGCTGTGTATCTCTTATTCCTTATTCCTACTAAATGAAAGTTGTCGATGACGGGGGGTTCGGATTTTCCGCTACTACCGATCTAATTGATCCGGGCCTTCCGACCCCAACAATTACGACCCCTAGCCTTAAGATAAGGGACACCTTCTATCATTAGGGCAAGTTGAGACTTCCGAAGATCATCATTCTGTTTCCCAACTTTTCTCCGCTGGGACCAGGCGGCGGACCACCACCATATCCTTTTTCTGCCAACCTTTCCTCTTGTGAAATGCTAATACAGGCTGTAACTTTTACCCTTTAATTCTAAGAAGGACACCAAATTCTCTTATTCATTATATATTATGCCAAAGTGGGTGATTGTTTCAGGCAAATGATTAACAATATAAGTAGGTGGCTTGCTTGCTAATTAGTGAGCTTGGCCAGATTGGCTTTACTTAATCGGGAATTTGGGGGAAGGTCATGGCGTTTTAAATTTATTAAGATTGTACGTGTCTTGAACCAATTAAAATTAGTGATAAAGTCAGGGTACTGTTTCAGATTTAATCGATGCATGAATGTCCGAATCCAAACGAAGTCGTCTACTCTGCCTGTATCTTTTTGTCGTGAAACTGAACTCGTCGTCAATCAAATGACAAAGCCAAAGACTACAAATGTGATTTCATGGCAGCAGGAACGCCACGTAAATATTACTCAATAGGCAAGAAGCAATGAATATCCATTTGATGACAGATAGTATGCCTTCTAGGCCAAAGAATAGTGCCTACAATACTAATAAGGTAAACATTATATGGGCGTTGATTAAATTTAGTAGCGGTTCTTAGCACAAATCATAGAGTAACTTCATGTTTGGTTCA
>JAOVVI020008762.1:0-14008 GCA_028571085.2 Nepenthes alata
GTCGCTGCCATTAGCTCGGAACTTAAGAGGTTCTCCATCCAAGGCTACTCTCTGACTTCCCGTGCTTTTGACACCGCCAAGTGGGGTCCTGAGTCTAGCTGGGCCGTTGCTGGCTCCGAGAAGAAGAAATCTTGGGCCATTGTCCTCCGCGAGCCATTTAGGAAAAATGATGAGGACAGCTACTCACTGCTAGAGACGTTCTCAAATGAAGAGGTTGAGGCTCTACTAAAGAGGTTGAGGGAGGTCGGAGGCACTTCCACCCAGAGGTCACAGAGACTGGCTGCGGGACCAGCTGTGCGTGCCATGAGTCCCATTCCAGGGCAAGCATTGGACATTGAGCCACGGGAGGGAGCGCCCGAGCATCTGCCGATTCTTTCCATCGCGGTAGGTGAGTATGGAATTCCTATGGAGGAACTTCACTCCGGGGGAGAATCCCTTGTGGGTCCTTTCATCAACCTGGAGCTGCAGGAGGCAGCTCTAAGGGTGCACCGATTGTGGAGATCGGCACGTCAGATCACAAGGAGTTTGAGGAGGTTGGCACTTTGGAGCCTGTGCCAACCCCAGCAGGGACTCCAGAGCTTACCAGACCACCTGCTAGGTCGAGGTATGCATCTAGGAGAGCGTGGCTGCGGGTGAGGAAGCTGAAGCCGGACGAGTTGCCAGTCCGCTTGATACTAATCTCACTCTGAAGATTATCGTGGCTGGGATGGTTTAGTAACCGGAGCTCCCAAGCGTTCCCCCCATCACCCGTGGCTCCAAATCTTCCTAGCTTTGCAAAATTCGCGGCTGAACGCACAGAGCCCCCGAGCTCGCTTGTGCTAGGAGACGGAGTTTGTTGTCCAGATGCACCCCTCACTTAGGTATGATCTTCCCGAATTGAGCATTCCTTTGTTGATCAAAACTTTGAGAATTTCTAATCTTCCATTTTCCCTAGCAGGTCCCTAGGGAAGTCAACTTTCTTGACGCGGTGATTGCTCAACTATTCGGATACCTTCACCGTGTTAGGGAAGAATCTGAGCAGGAGACTGCTCAGCGCGTGAGAGTTGAAATCACTGCCCTCCGAGAGGAAAACGAGCAGTTGAGGGAGGAGAATGAGCAGCTGAAGGAGGAGAATGGTTAGCTGAAGGAGGAAAAGGGGCAACTAAAGGAGGAGAATGGGTAGCTGGCACAGGAAGACGCGCGTCTAAGGTCTGAGGTTGAACAGCTAAAGAGATTTGCCACCACTCTGGAGGACGACATCTCCCGCCATTTCGCAGACATGATGTGGCGACTCTATCTGAAGGAGGTGGGCTTTGTACCTGAGACCAGGTTTTGGGATGGCATCCACCTGTGCCACAAGATTTCCTCCCTCGTGCTTCCAAATGTCTCCGAGGGTGTCTTTCATCCAGGGAACTCTAGTGTCTCTGACAGCTGTTGCCTAAGGAACTTCTTTGAGGAGGCGGGCCAATCAGACTCATAGGGACAGCTTTGCTTTTGTTTAGCTTCCTTTCCTTTTTGCTGTTTGACAACGTAATGAACGAAGAGCAGCAATCTTTCTTGCATTTAGTGTCTTTGAGTACAAGATGCAATTTATGAAATCATAACTCCCTTTTCAATGGCTAAGAATGTAAAGCTATTGTCGCCAAGGCTTCGATCCAGTGCCTTCTTGCGTTGTACTCGATCTTTGTCAGAGGATGTCCTTGCATCTCGCGCGTTTAATGGGAAGCTCGATCCAATAGAGTGGACATCGTTGCAAGCCTAGTGGAGCCACACAAAGGGCCAGCTAGGTTTTTAGGCCACAAAATTGGGACTCCGGGTCTAAGGCCTTTTCGCACACGGTACCTGCATTAGGTGCTCAGCCCCGCTCAAGGTGTCGTCGCTCTCATGCGTACAGTCCTTGCCCACGACAGTCGTAGATTGAGGGTGCCTTCTTTGAGAGAGAAGATTGCCGCACGCCTGCAATTCTTACCCCCTATGGTTTCGGTGGCCACACGTTGGGAACTTTAAAAGCCCGCAGGCCTAACGTCTTTACCGCACGGGTCACCTGGTATGGAACCAAGGTTTGAAGGGCCACTCAGAGCCTTTCGACGCGGATTTGATATTAGCATATGGCTGCCTTCGGGCCGCATGACATGGAGACAAGGATTGAAGGGCTGCTCAGAGCCATTTGATGCAGAGTTGAGATTGGGATATGGCCACTTATGGGCTACTTGGCACGGAGCCAAGGATTGAAAGGCTGCTCTGGGCCTTTCAACGCGGAGTCAAGATTGGGGTATGGCCTCTTTCGGGCCGCTTGACACTAAGCTAAGGATTTGTTTTACGGACGAATGAAAATCCTCCCGACTTAAGGGTAGTTTAGGTCGTTTTACTTTTTGGAATGCCATGCATGCAAACACCCATATGAATGAACACACAAGATTGCAAAAATGAACAATTTTATCAAATGGAAACACAATACATGTACATGCATTCCTCACGGTGTGTGTGTGTATGCCTTACTTGGGTTTGCCGTTGTCTTACTGATAATATTTCTTGAGGTTGGAGGTGTTTCATGTCCACGGGACCAACTTGCCGTCATGGGTGTGTAGCTTGTACGCTCCATTTTGAAGGATTGCTGAGACGAGGAACAGACCCTCCCAACGTGGGGAGAGTTTGTTCCTGCTTGCAGCCTTTCCCGCAGCCTCTACACTTCAGAGGACCAGGTCTCCAACCTTGAGAGGGCGTGCCTTCATCCGCTTATTGTAGTACCGTGTGATACATTGTTGGTAGGTTGCAGTCCCCAAGCAGGCCGCGTCACAAACTTTTGGGAGCAAGTTAAGGCATTCCCTGAGTTTCTGGGAGTTGGTGGCCAGATCAAAGCATTCGACCCGTAGGCAGGGCAGTCCCACTTCGGCGGGCACGACCACTTCAACCCCATAGCAGAGATTGAAGGGCGTCTCCCTCGTCGGTTTCCGCGGGATTGTTTGATATGACAAGTGCACGGAAGGCAACTCATCGACCAAGAAGTTCCCTGCGTACTCCAACTTGGTTATCAGTCCGTTCAGTAGCATGCGGTTGGTGACTTCGACCTGTCCTTTTTTTGGAGGGTTTGCCACATACGTATGAACTGGCCTGATGCAAATGCTTGCACAGTACTTGGTGAATCATTTGCCGGTAAATTGGGTTTCATTGTCAGTTACTATGACCTCAGGAATCCAAAAATGGCGAACGATGTTCTGGCGAAGGAACTCCGTTGCGTTCTGCTCGATGATCTATGCCAGAGGGACCGCTTTCACCCACTTGGTGAAGTAGTCAATGCCGACAATAAGGAATCTTTTCCCAGAGACCAAGGGTAGCGGTCTAAGGATAATGAGCCCCACTGCATGAACGGTCATGGAGATTGAAGGTTGTGCAACTCTGTGCAAGGCTAATGAGCCATGGTTCCATGAACCTGATAGCTTTCACACTTCTTCATGAATTCCAGGGTGTATCGATTCATCATGGACCAGAAAAGACCTTGCCGCATGATCTTCAATGCAACGTTTTTTCCTCCAATGTGCGCATAGCATATAATAAGGTGGACTTTGCTCAGCGCATACTTGGCTTCCTCAGGGGTTAGGCATCTGAGGTAGGGAGTGGAGTACCCCTACTAGTATAGGCTACCATCGAGGATCGTATACCAGCATGTTGTCTTCTTGATCCGTTTGGCATTGTTAGCGTTCGTAGGCAATGTTTCGTCTGTGGGATACCTGTGGTACAAGGTCATCCAATTGTTGCCCGCGTTAACCTACAGTACTTCCTGGTCTGGACCGTCCACACTAGGTGCATCCAGGATCTCCCGCAGGCTCTTGGCATACTCCTCCGGAGATCCTATAGCTACATCCCTTGCCAACTGATCAGCTTTCCCAGTTTTGTCTCTAGGTACATGTTCGATCTTGAAACATTCAAACGCCTGGATCTGGGCTTTTGCCTTCGCCAAGTACTTTGCGAGCTAAGAGTTTAATGTGTCGAAGGCTCCTTGGATTTGATTGACCGCTAGCTCCGAGTCGCTGCACACGACAAGCGACTTGGCAGAGCACTCCTTTGTTAGACGAAGTCCTGCAAGAAGGGCTTCGTATTCTGTCATGTTATTGGTGGCGGGGAAAGTCTGCGTAATAGAGTACTTGATCTCTATCCCCTCTGGAGTTCTAAGCACGACTTCGCTCCGCTGCCCGTTTGGGTGGATGATCTGTCAACATTCAGGATCCATGATGGAACGTCTTGTGCATCCTAGCTCTTTGGGCTGTGTGGGCCGTCTAGAGCTGGGGTCGTCACCTCGACGATGAAATCTACTAGAACCTATCCCTTAAGGCCCGGTCGTGGCCAAAACTCTACGTCAAACTCTCCCAACTCTATAGCTCACTTGACTAGCTTCCCAGAGGTCTTCGGCTTCTGTAGGATCGACTTCAAGGGTTGATCCGTTAGAACGATGATCCGATGAGCTTGGAAGTAGGTCGTCAACGTCCGCGCCAAATAGATATGGGTTAGTGCTATCCTTTCACTTGCCGATAGCAAGTCTCCACGTCCATCAAAACCCTACTCACGTAGTACACTAGTCGCTGCGTGCCCTCGTGCTTTCTGACCAGCACTGAGCTGAGCGCCATGTCCGACGTGGCTAGGTAGAGGTATAGGTCCTCGCCTGCGAATGGTGAACTCAGGAGAGGTGGGCTAACGAGGTACGCCTTTAGCTCTTCGAATGCTTCCTCACACTTATCCGTCCACCGGAATGCGGATGCTTTTGTTCCTCTTAGCGCTTTGAAGAAGGGCAAGTACTTCTTCATAAACTTAGCTAGGAACCGCAACGTGAGCTTCTGAACTTCCTTCACGGTCTGTAGAGGGTTCATGTCAAGGATGGCTCTAATATTCTACGGGTTTTCTTCTATGCTGTGTTGGGACACTATAAAGCCTAAGAACTTTTCGAAGGTCACCCCAAATGCACATTTGGTTGGGTTGAGCTTCATCCTGTGAGCCCGGAGTACCTGGAAGGTCTCCTTTAGATCGTGAATGTGGCCATCTACTAATCTACTCTTGACGAGCACATCATCGGCATATGCCTTCACATTCTATCCAATCTGGGCCTCGAACATCATGTTCACGAGGCATTGGTAGGTTTCCCCGACGTTTTTGAGGCCGAAGGGTATTACCTTGTAGCAATATATTCTCTAGTTGATCATAAAACACGTGTGTTCCTCATCATCCGGGTCCATCCTGATCTGGTTATAGTCCGAGTAGGTGTCCATGAAGCTCAGGAGCTCATGCCCGGATGTAGAATCCACCAACTAATAGATCCAAGGGAGCGGGAAATTGTCTTTAGGACAGGCTTTATTTACGTCAGTGAAATCCATGTACTTCCACCACTTGCCATTGCTTTCCTTCATGAGCACGACAATAGATAGCCAGTCCAGATACTGGACCTCTCTAATGAATCTGGTGTCCAACAATCTCTTCACTTCCTCTCTTATGGGAACTAACTTCTCGACGGAGTGGTTCCTACGCTTTTGCCTAACGAGCTTGTGATCGGGATTGAGGTCCAGCTTATGGACCATCACTCCAGCCGATATCCCAGGCATGTCAGTAGGGACCTACGTGAACAGGTCGGAGTTCTTCCGAAGGAAGCTAATGAGCCGATCGCAGTTGGCCACAGTGAGAGAGTGGCCAATGTGCACGCACTTCTCCGTCTCAGCGGGGTCTAAAGGTACCACTTCGGTTGCTTCACCTAATTGGGCCTACTACATCATGGCTTCATCAGAGAGATCCAACTCTCCGTCCATACAGTCCGGTATCGCTGGAGTGACTTGGGACAAGTTGCACATCTGCCTCATCACTTGGTCACTGAGTACCTCTCCTACGCCATACGGGGTCAAAAACTTCATCTTTAGATGAGGGATCGAAGTAACAGCCCCGAAGGATGTAAGGAATGGTCTACCGATTATGTCATTGTAGACGGACGGCAGATCGAGGACAAGGAATGTTAGCTCTCATGTTGCAATACGTGGGTAAGTTTCCATCGTGATCTCTAATTAGATTTCTCCCTACACAGGTACAGGTTCATTGTCCAGACCATACAAATGGCCATCGGCCGCTTTCATCTAGCTTCGTCTCAATCCAATTCTAAGGAAAGTATCAAGATATAGCAAATTCTGAGAGCTTCCATTATTAATAAAGACTTATTTCAGTTGGTAATCAATCGTACCGTCTAAAATAAGAGCGGATACAATAAGGGGATCAGAATGGGGGAAGGTTACATGGGCCATATCGTCACTGCTAAAGCTAATAACATCACTCCTATCCCATACCATCACTCTCTTGTTGTTGGAAGTCTGCTCAGGCTGTGCTTGCCTGCTGCTCTTGGCCGACACGGTTGAGATCATGTTGATCACGCTAGCGGCCTTATGGTTCTTCGAAGGCTCGCTTGCCTCTCCTTCTGAGGCTGCGAGGGCCTGCCCCAAGCCCTTTATGAACTATTTGAGGTGTCCACGGTCGATCAAGTCTTCTATCTCCTACTGCAAGGTCTGACAGTTTTTCGTGGAATGTTTCAGTCAGCGGTGGTATTGGTAGTATTTTGTCTTGTCTCCACTGCTCGGGGCCTTCGGCCCTTTTGGCCACTTGAAGAACTTTTTATCCTGGATCTGCATCAGGATCATTTTGGTGAGTTGGGGACGTTGCCCCGTACTCCTTCTTGGATCCCGGTGAAGACCACGGCTGCTTGCGACGCTCCTAAAAGTAGCTATTGTCACCATTCCTCTTCTTCCCGGCGGCTGGCTTAGGCACTTCCGAAGGGTGGTCCACGCATTTGGGACGCTTTTCCTCATTGGCCTCCTCCATCAAGATGTAGGCTCGGGTGATGGCCTCAACTTCCTGGAAGGACTGAGAGGCACTGGTGTGACAAGTGCTTAAAGAAGTACCCTACCGCCAACGTGGCAATGAAGGCGTTGAGCTTCAGCTCATCAGAGAGCTGGGGGATCTGATGCGCCTAAGTGATGAAGGGTTAAGGAATCGCTTCAAGCTTTCATCCGTCCTCTGGCGGAGGCAGTCCAGGTGCCATTCTCTTCCCTCTAGTTGAGCGCGAATTGGCTTAAGAAGCAATCTACGAGGTCGTCAAAAGAGCGGATGGAGTTTGGCGTGAGATCATTGAACCAAAGCAGCGCGTACCCCATGAGGGTGATGGGGAAGCACTGGCACATCACGGCCTCGCTCGCTTCCTAGAGGGACAGGTGAGTGCAGAAGTAATCGAGGTGGTCTATCGGATCCTTACTCCCATCGTACCTGTCCAGTGCTGACGTTTTGAATTTATGGGTGATCTCCGCAGGTCATCAAGAAGACCGTACGGGCCTCTCCTTGTGCAGGTGGTCCCAGAGCACCTTTACCTTTTCCTCTATCGGCAAGTCAAACTCGTTTCTCCGCACGTTAATGACGTCACGGAGCTCCGTGTGACCCTGCCGGTTCTACTGAGCTTATAGTTGTGGCAACATTTCATTCGGGGCGACCGCGCGTTGCATGAATCCGCGGCCGTCTACCTCCTTTCGCTGCGGGAGTTATGAGGGTTGTGCCGCTCTAGGCTCTCCTCCCACTATTGCCGGCTTGGGCGGCTTCCAGCAATAGTCTGGACGGTGTTGTCGGAGGCTGTCTGGGCCTCAGCGTCATTGGGCCGATCTGAACTACCCCTAGGGGCTCTAGTTTGATGCCTTCCCCACCTAGAGGATGAGGCTTGAGATGCTGGGGGAGGAGCCCCATCCACTGTGTGCCTATCCAAGTGCAGAGGGCCTAAAGTATCAGCCTCATATCACCCATTTTGGTAGCTAGTTAGTGAATGTCTGGCTGCGGACAGACATCGGCACGGCTACCCACTGCGGGTTTGTCGTCGTGAGCGGCTGCATCTCTGGCCGGGGCGGTGGCTTGTGCCCGGGTGTTGACCATCTTAGCGTAAAGGGTGAATGTCGAGGGGAGACACTGGACATTTTCTCACGTTCCCATAGACGGCGCTAATGTTGCATCCCGAGTCCTTAATTGTCGTACGGACTGAGCAGCCTTCGGATTCCTCGTCGCCAGGTGGATATCATGAGTGGGTCTAGTCTCCATCACTGTTAGCCTAGAACTTACACATTACAAACTAACAAATAAGAGATCAAAAGTAGGGGAAATATTTTCATCGAAAATACTCCGATGCTCAAATTAGAAATGAAAGGGATGCACACTTAGAGGTGCGCAGAAATATGCTGAGTGTGTGGTGGGAGTGTATGAATGCGAGAGTATGAGAGTTGATGAGCATTTGGTGGGACGCCTCGCTCCCGGGAATGCACCGCGATAGGTGGCTCACTCTGGTAGCTCGTGAAAGGCTGTAAAAGATGGGTGCTGGGTGTAAGTTTGAGAGCAGGGACTCAAGGAGTTTTTGTCTCAAATCCCAGGCTTAGATTAAGGATTTGGGATCTGATCCCCTCTCCTGTAGAAGGAGAGAGAATTTATAGGCTCCAGGCAGTGGGACTTTGTGCCCGAGAATCCATTCTGCAGAGAATCACTGGCCGTTGACCACTGGTGGCAGTCGATGGTGTCAGTTGTCGCCTTGTGACGGTGACGAGACCATCATACATTCCTTGCCACGCTTGGTCTGCTCCTCACGTGGAGATTGTTTGGTCAACTGTAGGGAACGGCGCGAGCCACAGCCAGCAGAGTTGACTTTTCTCTCATTGGCTAGCCTCTGCTACCTCGCATTTGCCGTCTGTTGCCGCATTAATGAGTTACAGGAAGCATTGATTGGCTGCGGGCATTGGGCCGCCGTGTAGGCTGCTTTGAGTTCTGAGCCATATAGGCAGTTTGGGCTACTACTTCCTGGATTAGGTCTCATATTTTTTGGGTTTCACTGGTAATGGACCCAACAATTAGAAATCTCTAATTAGATTTCTCCCTACACAGGTACAGGTTTGTTGTTCAGACCGCACAAAGAGCCATTGGCTGCTTTCATCTAGCATCATCTCAATCCAAGTTTAAAGAAAGTATCAAGATATAGCAAATTTTGAGAGCTTTCATTATTAATAAAGACTTGTTTCAATTGATAATCAACCGTACCGTCTAAAATGAGGGCAGATACAACAAGGGGATTAGAATGGGGGAAGGTTACATGGGTCATATCATCACTGTTAAAGCTAATAACATCACTTCTAACCCATACCATCTCTCTCTTGCTGTTGGAAGTCTGCTCGAGCTGTGCTTGCCTGTTGTTCTTGGTCGGCACAGTTGACGTCATGTTGATCATGCTAGCGGCCATACGATTCTTCGAAGGCTGCGGGGACCTCCCCCAAGCCCTTCATGAACTGTTTGAGGTGTCCGCGGTGGATCAGGTCTTCTATCTCCTACTACAAGGTTTGGTAGTTTTTCGTGGAATGTTCCAGGCAGCGGTGGTATTGGTAGTATTTCATCTGGTCTCCACCGCTCGGGGCCTTCGGCACTTTTGGCCACTTGAAGAACTTTTTGTCCTGGATCTACATTAGGATCATTCAGGGGAGTTAGGGACATTGCCCCGTACTCCTTTCTGGATCCCGGCGAAGACCACGACTGCTTGCGACGCTCCTAAAAGCGGCTACTGTCCCCATTCCTGTTCTTCCCAGCGGGTGGCTTAGACCCTTACGGAGGGCGGTCCACGC
Organism: Nepenthes alata; assembly: GCA_028571085.2. Taxonomy (NCBI): domain Eukaryota; kingdom Viridiplantae; phylum Streptophyta; class Magnoliopsida; order Caryophyllales; family Nepenthaceae; genus Nepenthes; species Nepenthes alata. The sequence goes on from JAOVVI020008762.1 coordinate 9,636, forward strand.
ATTCGGGATGCTTTTCCTTGTTGGTCTCCTCCATCGAGATGTAGGCTCGGGTGATGGCCTCAACTTCCTGGAAGGACTGAGGGGCACTGGTGCGATAAGTGCTTGACGAAGTCTCCTACCGCCAACGTGGCAATGAAGGCGTTGAGCTTCAGCTCATCAGAGAGCTGGGGGATCCAGCATGCCTAAGTGATGAAGCGGTTAAGGAATCACTTCAGGCTTTCATCCGTCCTCTGGCAGAGGCGGACCAGGTGCCATGACTGCTTCTCTTCCCTCCGGCTGGACGCGAATTGGCTTAAGAAGCAATCTACGAGCTCATCAAAAGAGCGGATGAAGTTTGGCGTGAGATCATGGAACCAAAGCGGCGCGTACCCCGTGAGGGTGATGGGGAAGTAATGGCACATCACGGCCTCGCTCGCTTCCTAGAGGGACAGGTGAGTGCGGAAGTAATCGAAGTGGTCTATCGGATCCTTACTCCCGTCATACTTGTCCAATGCTGGCATTTTAAATTTGCAGGGGAGTGGCTGTGTTCGGAGATCTATGGCGAAGGGTGATCTCCGCAGGTCAGCAGAAGACCGTACGGGCCTCTCCTTCCACAGTTGGTCCCAGAGCACCTTTACATTTTCCTCTGTCGGTGGGTCAGACTCGCTGCTCCTCACGTTGATGACGTCAGGAGCTCTGTGTGACCCTGCCAGTTCTGATGAGCTTATCAGTTGCGGCAACATTTCAAGCTGGGTGGCCGCGCACTGTATGAATTCGCGACCGTCTACCTCCTTTCGCTGCGGGAGTTACGGAGGTTGTGCCGCTCTATGCTCTCCTCCCACTAGTCAAGGCTAGGGCGGCTTCCAGCAACAGTCTGGACCCTGCTACCGGAGGCCGCTTGGGCCTCAACATTATCGAGCATATCTAATCTGCCCCTGGGGGCTCTGGTATGATGCCTTCCCCGCCTAGAGGATAAGGCTTGAGATGTTGGGGGAGGAGCCCCCATCCACTGTGTGCCTATCCCAGTGCAGAGGGCCTAAAGTATTAGCCTTATGTTGCCCATTTCGGTGGCTCGATAGTGAACGTCTGGCTGCAAACAGACTTCGGCACGGCTACCCCCCGAGGGGTCGTCGCCGTGAGCGGCTGCATCTCTGGCCTTGGCGCTGGCTTGCGGCCGAGTGTTGACCATCTTAGTGTAAAGGGGTCAATGTCGAGGGGAGACACTGGACTTTTTCTCGCGTTTCCACAGACGGCTCTAATGTTGCGTCCCGAGTTCCTGGCTGTCTACGGACTGGGCAGCCTTTAGATCCTCGTCGCCAGGAGGATATCACGAGCGAGTCTCGTCTCCATCACTGTTAACCTAGAACTCACACAATACAATCTAATAAATAAGAGGTCAGAGATTGTGAGGATTTCTCTCACTGAAAATACTTCGACGTTCAAGTTAGTAACTCCCCACAATGAACGAAAAGGGGCGCACACTTAGAGGTGCGCGAAAATATGCTGAGTGTGCGATGGGAGTGTATGAATGTGAGAGTATGGGAGTTGATGGGCATTTGGTGGGACGACTGGCTCCCGCGAATGCACCGCGATAGGCGGCTTACTCTGGTAGCCCATGAAAGGTTGTAAAAGATGGATGCTGGGTGTAAGTTTGAGAGCAGGGACTCAAGGAGTGTTTGTCTCAAATCCCAGGCTTAGATTAAGGATTTGGGATCTGATCCCCTCTCCAGTAGAAGGAGAGGGAATTTATAGGCTCCAGGAAGTGGGGCTTTGGGCGCAAGAATCCTTTCTGCACGGATTCGCTGGCCGTTTACTGTTGGTGGCGATCAGTGGTATCAGTTGTCGGCTGGTGACGGTGACGAGATCGTCGTACATCACTTGCCATACTTGGTCTGCTCCTCGTGTGGAGATTGGCTGGTCAACTGTAGGGAACGGCGTAAGCCGCAGCCAGCTGAGTTGACTTTTCTCTCATTGGCTTACGTTTGCCACTTGCAGCCACATTAATAAGTTGTAGGAAGCACTGATTGGCAACGGGCGTTGGGTCGCCACGTAGGCTGCCATGAGTTCTTGGCTATATAGGCGGTTTGGGCTACTGTTTCCTGGATTGGGTCTCACATTGTTTAGATTTTACTGGTACTGGACCCAACAAAATCAAATTAAGATTTTCATTTATTTTATTTTTTCTAAAAAGGGGGTTTTCCCAAGTTCATTTTTTTTTTCAAAATTGAAATCAATTATTTGTAACATAGAAATCAATAGATTTTGCTGCCTGTCCCATTACAATTTGGAAGAATAATTTCAGATTTTACATAAATTAATTTTTAAATACTATTTGAGAGTCATAATTATATAATAACGTATCACCAACATGTTATATTGTTTGTAAAATTAATTGACTTGTTAAAATATGTAGATAATTATAAAATATGTATAGAATTTATTCGACTATTTTTAATAAAATTCAATAGATATTTTAATTAATTTGATTAGCCACAAGTGCAAATATATGAGTTTATATTTTATAATTAACTCGTATTAATAAGCACTATAATAATAATAATTTGAAAAATAATTTGGGATTAATTAAAATAGATAATTTTATTTGATTTTCTTTTATAAAGTAAACATTGGATTTGATAAATTTAAAATAATATTTACAAAAGTAGATGATAAAAAATACTTATTTTTCACCCATTTTAAATTAAAAAATTTACATTGATGAGATACAGATAATTTAATTATCTGTCTGTTGGAGGTTTTTTGGTTCGATAAAAAGGAGTCATCGAGTCTTTCTCTGACCTCTCGGACTAACCTGAGACCTGGCGAAACTTTTAAAGTTATCGGGTTTCTTCATTTTATCCTCGTACTTGGATGTCGCCCGGTACTTGCGATGTCCTCGAGCCCCTATCGGTCAATGGGACTTCTCAGACTTTTATTATGTCTTTGACTTTTGGGACACCAGCCTATATTTTTAGGTCTCTTGAGCCGTACAGCCTTCTTGATCCGTGGACACATTTCTGGGCTTTCTATTTTGAGCTTTTCATTTGGACAATATTTTATGGGCCCCTATATTGAGACCCAACATATTTAATATGGTTCTCAATTTTGCCCACCTTTTCCATTTTGCGTTTCATATCTCTCTCTCTCTCGTATATCGTTGAAAGTCAGGCTTTCTAATCCTTCACGGCCCTCCTCAACTATCAGCCCACCACACAATAAAATATAATAAAACTTTCCCTTTGGCAGGTTTTTTTTCTCATTTAAATTTTTTTTATATAAATAAAAAAAGATAGCGGCCTTTATAAATGTCTATTTAAAAAATAATAATTAATATTAATTTATAAATGTCTCATTTGGTGTGTGCAAATTTAAACTAAGTCAGTCAAAATATATCTTTTATTTTTTAAGACATTAAAAGTAGCACAAAAAAATAGTTTTCTATGGACGAAAGAGTAACAATAAATTTTTTGAGAATTAAAAAGATTTCTGATAAATATGATTATTTTAAAAAAAAATCAAATAAAATTATCTATTTTAATTAATCTTAAAATATTTTTTAAATTATTATTATTATTATTATTATTGAGCTTTGCTGTGAGCCGCCTAGATTGATCGGGCCTACCCGACTCACCGGCCACAAAAGCATACACTTTTATAAATAAATATTATAAGCCTATTATAAAAATAGATATTAATTATTATTTTTTAAATAGATATTTATAATTTAAAGGTAGCTATTTTTTTTTATTTAGTAAAATAATTTCTTCCAAACTTATAATATTTTTTTCTGATACGAGGGTGGTATAGATTTTAGATATTAGTAAGATTAAAAAAAAATAATAATTATATGATAAAATATTAAATTCATATAAAAAAATTCAAATGGGAAAAAAAATCCTGCCATTGGGAAAGTTTTATTATATTTAATTTGAAAACACTGAAAATTGAGGAGGGCCGTGAAGGATTAGAAAGCCTGACTTTCAACCGACAAATTTGTTTGTCTTCTTTCAGGATATCCTTACGTCACTGATTATTATCCTCCTTACGTCATCACTAGGTCATTTATTCCACTCTCTTCCATCGAACGTGTTTCACATTTTCCTTGTTTAGCGTACCCAGCCGTAGACACCGACACACAGCCAGCCCAGATTTTTTTTTTTTTTTGAAGGATAGAAAAAATATTTCGACAATTCAAATTTTAAATTTATTTTAAAATTTAAATCGTCAATTTTAATATAAAGATTTGACGGATTAGATTTTGACATAATTTGAGTCGTTGGATCTTTGACATATTGATAGTCGAGATTTATCTTTGAAATAAAATAATAATAAATAGCTGGGCCGTCGATTTCGAGGCACGTGGACGACTTAGATAGAGATTTAAAAATTAAGAA
>JAOVVI020008763.1:0-14007 GCA_028571085.2 Nepenthes alata
CTCCCGGACATTCTGTGAAGTCCCTGGACATGTCATCCTCCCGGACATTCTGAGAAGTCCCCGGACATGTCAGACTCCCGGACACAACATCACAAGAGAGTGACCCCAACATCTGGTTTATTGACACGGTCATTAATTGTGTCGAGTTTCTGCTAGCGAATATTCTATTATACCCATGCCTCAACACGGCACGTCAAAACAAATTGATACCCTAATATAATGAACAGAAGTTAATACCTACAAAAAAGATAACAATTGGAACTTGACTCACCTTAGGCGAAACTACAGCTTGTGCAGCAGAACACATGGCTGATACAACAAGGCCTTCTACTCCGAAATGGGAAAAGAAAGCCTGAAGGTTCCGAGTCAACCGGAATGGCACGGGTTCATTGAACTCGATCATTGCATTCGCATCATATGCCGGGTGAAAGTCAGTCTGAAATATCTTGCCCGTGTTTTTAGCAAAGAGAATTTTGTTCGGAGACCTTCCCCCAAGTTGCAGCATGAACGATATGAAACATGAGAGGGCCACTTGAGTGGCAAATTGCTTCTTGAAAGCCCACATATGGTTGCCATTTAGCAGCGTCTTGTATATGAACTGCGATAATATGTTGTCGGGCACATGACTTCGAGTTATTTCGTTGTAAGCTTGCAGGCGAAGATCAACAATGGCTTCTGGAGGAATTTGCCCTGACACAGCTTGGTTCAACTGTTGCTTGTAAAATGTGATGGGGAGATCTGCCTCCCGTCCATTCCTTGCACAGTGGTTTTCGTAAACTTCAAGAAACGTGCTGTACATCAAATCATCTTCTACCATGCGAACCTAACATAAGCAAATGAAGGTAGAATGAAATATCAGCAGATAAGAAAACTATCAGTTGACACATCGAAACCAATATTTTTTCAATATTGCAACAAAATCTCAAAAAAATTTTCGATATAGCACGATCTTGAATTGCAACATATTAGCCAATATTCTGAATATCAGTCAAATTTCCCCCAACAAAAATATTTTTGTTCCGCTTTGCATTTGGTACGGTGCAACCAATACTGATAATGATGTTCCAACCCATGGCTAGAACACAATTTTGACCTAACAGATCAGTATACAGCATATGTGCCAAGCAGCCAACGAGGTACAACTTCCAGGGAAAAAACAAAAATCCACAGGTTGTATTTATTGGGGACCCAATAATTGATGTTGTTGAAGCCACCACATGATCTAAATATCAGCAAATATGTATCGATATTATGCCTCCAATACCGCAACATCACCATATATTACTGTATCAGTAAATATCACAATATATTAACCAATATGGTCTCACCATCTTACGATTTTCAAAAAAATTTCCAATACATCAAACACCGACACATTTTTTGATAGGTCCACACTAATACAGCCATGACTGATACCAATACTAATCAATTTTCATCCATGAGCCACCATTAAAGGATCCAGAATTCCTCTAATGCAGTGCCATAAGAAATAATTAAGAGAGAATGGGTAGAGTTAATACCTGAGACCAAACAGGTATAATAATTGGTGTGTGAATGCATATATGGCGCCTCCTAGATTCTTTGTGTTTGTCAAACATGCGGTTCATGACACGGAAAAGCTGCAGCATGCGTTCATCACTCCTAGCATTTGGAGTCAGCGATGTTTGGACTATAAAATGGCGTTGAGATCCATCCGAGCCAATGAGAGTCAAGCGACGAAAGCTGCTACCATGCCTTCTTACAATTGGAATATCTGGCCCAATCCTATCCAACTTGACTGTATGATCAGGTGCAATTTCCTGGAAAACGGAAAAAGGGGAAATGATTATCTCCAGGGAGGGAAAAAAAGAGAACACATAGGGCAAAACATTATCGGCATCGGGAGGCCCTAATATTGATATTCCGTAATATACAACAATATCGCAATATGTTTCTTGCATCAGTGATACACGGCTAATAAGCCCCTATTAACTTATAATTTTTATAAATTTTTTTCCATCAAATATATCAAATACCGATAAGTATTGTCTAATATGGCCAATACCAACATACATGATACCAATATGATTGCGGCTGATATCAATACCAACATTCTCATCCATGTTGCATCAATTGATCTGTCCAAGCCAATCTGCCTGTCACTGCTTCTGACATGGATTGCAGTCGAATTATTTTGCTTAATTTCTTTATTTTTTTTTCTGGGTATGATTCAAATTACCTGATCTGTAAAATACTGTCCGGGGACCTCTACATCAACAACATGGAAATCACGCAACACTTTGCTTTCTTCTTCCAACTTCAAAACTGCAGGAAACCTATCCTCGACATTGCTCTGCAGAACATTTTTCCAATGCTTTAATCTCTCAGTGAGCTCGGAAAGAGTGGCAGGGAAGGTAGATGTGATCTCGGGATCGAGATCACGTTCAAAGTCCTGCTTGTATTCCCTTACAAATTCCACATGCTTGTTCACAGCCTCTGCAGAGAAGCAAGCCCTGCAGACACCGGAAAGCTCCTTCTTAAGAGCTTGGGGAACCTCAGCTGTAGTGGCAGTAGGATATTTGTAGCAGCGGTGCAGCAGGGCATTAACTACAGCTAGAAGTCTCTCCTCGGGAAGGGGGACAAACCTTGAACCAATTTCCGTGAGCAAAATCTGCAATTACAAAATAAGTTATCAACAGGTATGACTATACAGAAACTTGTGCGCCTGAACCTCAAGACATTAATGTAAATGACCGAGAACAGCGAACAACACAGCTCTCAGTGACCCTCTGAAAGTGTACAACATTTTCACTGTGGATTGAACCAGTAAAAAAATATTCTCTTCCTAAGCCCAACATCCCCGAGGCTCATTCCGAACGTAAAAAGAGTGGAAATAGCATAAGAGATCTGATGCAAGGAAGGAGAGTGAAGAAGGGAGACGAAGAAGAAGCAGGGACGACAATGGAGAGAGAAAAAAAAGAGGAAAAGAGAAAAAAAGAGAGATAATTAGATAACAACCATACTCATTATATCATTCATTCATAACTACTAAAGTAATAAAATTATGGTCTTTATATAGGGACACTCTGCTCATGTGTCAATTAGGAGTCAAACAATCTTTTAATTAACAATGACCTAAATAAATAAACAATACTTGTAATACAAATAAAATATAATATTCCATTGATATTCTAAATACTATCAAAATTATAAAATTTTGATAACAATCATAGCAAGTCAGAAAAGAGAGATAATTAATTAACAACCATACTCATTATATCATTCATTCATAACTACTAAAATAATAAAATTTGGATCCGTATTTGACATAGTAATCAAACATAATTTCCTAATTAACGATGATCTAAAATAAGAAAATTATATAAGTAAAATATAATGTTCTATTAATATCTTGAAAACTACCAAAATTATAAAATTTCAGGAATCCATAAAATATGACAAAATATGAAAACAAGCATAGTCAAATAAAATCAAATCTCTAATCTGAAAATGTCAACATCAAGACCTCTCCGACATTACTAAACGTATACCCCTCAAGTTTTAAAAATGAAAATAGCTGTTTGCTAAAATACAACATATGTATGACAATAATGTGACATTACAAGCTTAAATTAGTAAGGTAGCATCATCTTTTCATAGGTGATCCCAAACGTAATATTATTATAAATGAAAGGAAAAGAGTGATGCTTAGGTGAAACTAGGGGAAGAAAAAGAAAATTTTCACCTCAAGCTCACTAGCAAGATTAGTGTGCTTGCTCCTAAGGGCCTCCATAATATCCTTAGCAGCATCAAATGCACTGGCAGCAGAAGCCACTAAACTCAAAGCACCACTACGCCTCAATGCATTCTGACTACCTTCATTACTAGTCGAAGAACTCTGCTGCATATGTGGCTCATTACCAGAATGCACATTGCCTTCAACAGCAGACCTATCAGTTTCTTGGCCATTGGAGGTTCCACCATCATGGGAAGCAACAGTGGCACCAGATTGCGAGACTTGATGGGACTGGCTCTCTGAGCCCAAGGCACCATGACTCTGCATTCTTGCAGATCCATCTGTTGAGCCAAGAGAACTAGGACCAGCACCAGAAGCATTCTGCTGCATTCTTTGCTGAGCCATAGCCAATCTACCAAGCTCGGATTTATTTGCGACATCGCGACGTTCAAGTAAATATGTCCGCAGCCAATAATACAAAGCCTGGGGCTCCAATAGAAGATATTAATTAGATGACTTCATAGAAGAAAAGTTACTATAGCTGAATGCAAAATTCAGTGTTGCTCACTATGCAACTTACCTGTGGATAGACTGTGGCTATCTTTAACAGAACAAGCTTACAGTGCGGAGCTTCTGTCCTTTGCAAGGAAAGTAACAACTGAGGAATCCAGGAAAGCCAAACCCAATGGGGTATTTGATCCAGATATTTATCAAATGCTCTTCCCGCTGGTTCGTTGGGAGTGTCAAAACTGAGAAGATATAGAACACGAGCAAGATGGCTTCTGAAGTTGGAGATGCCAAATTTGATACCTTGAAGAAAGCAACTGATAGCATACTCCAGCCAGATTTCATCATGGGTTTCCTTGTAGGCCTGAAAATAAGTAGGACATCAGGCATACTTTTTGCCAATAATGCTAACTAAATGGGAAATATAAAAATATGTACCATGTCACAATAATTTCCCCAGCTTATCCATCCTTTAGGCAAGTTTTTGAAAAGACTGATGGAATTAGAATATTCACGATTAGCACCTTCACAGTCACTTAGCTTTAACAGAAAATCTCCCTTCAGACGCAAAATTTCTGCTCTGTGTTTCACCGGAAAATATTCAAGATTGGTACTATTGATCATACTGAGACCACTGGAAAGTTCACCTTTCATTTCAAGGTAGGCTTTTGCTTGTTCTCTGATTTTAACAAAGGCTTCCTGCACAAAAATGTAGCAGTAATGAAATTCCTCCAAAAACTACCTCTTGTAGGTAGTGCTAATTATACTGGAAAAGATAATTAGTTCCACGCAGATAATACTGGACAGCAAATATGTAATCCCTCTTAAGGTGAGGGCCAGCATAATACAATAAGAGTCAACCCGCTGTATGTATTAGCAAGAATAAAATCAAGAACTTAAGTTTCTGCAGGAGTTCGATGTAGTGATTAGTGAGTAGTGTACAAGCAGTTTGTTCACATTAGTATAACATAAAATTTCCCAAAACATTGACATTAATCAACCTGAAGGCAACATGAAAGCTCCCATGCATTTGGAAAACCAAGGATCAACATATCTAAGTCTTACATCCCAAAACCATATTAAGTTTAAGGCCAGTTTGACATACCTGCACTTCCATAGTTGAGTGACCATACATCTTATCAAGTATTCCCACACAAACATCATGAAGGCCCTGCTTGCGACCAATGTGTGCGAGCTTGTTTACATTCCATGCTTTATCACGGTAACCAAGGAGATGAAGTTGTGAATTTGTCGTGCCAAAATCCTTGAAAGCCTCTATAACAGCATTATACATTTCATTTCTCCACTGCAGCAAATCAAACCAGACAGTCATATTGTCCCATTCATTTGGAGTTCTCGACCTCCAAGTCTCAAGAATATCCTTCAGATCAGAGTAAAGTCCCCCATTCCCACTGACAGCAGAATTTGCCACTTGTTTGTTTCCGTTAGCAATATCCACCAGAACTCTAGCAGACTCTTGGACTTCAACAAGCTGCTGAAATTGCTGCAGAAGAGGAATTCTAGCATGAACAGACATTTCTGGCAGCTGCCACCACAGTTCTAGAGCATGATCAACACCTTTTCCTACAAGGTTTTCAGCATCACCCACTCCGTTGACATTTCTATCATGAAGGGCAAAGTAGGCCTGAATTATTCTGAGTTTTGGGGTTTCTTCAACTTGAGCTTTAGGAATTACATGATCTTTCATGTATGTCCAGTCAGGAACTTTCCAAAGACTGTCAAGTAAAATTTCATAATTTTCAATAGATTTGCCGAAGTCTGCCAGTGGTTCCCATTGGCAGAGTTGACTAGCACAATAAAGCCACTGGTCCTCCCAAAGGCACATCTCAGCCTTTGGCACTATGTTGTTATAAGTGCCTTGAGTTGCCTTAACCATGGCTTGGTAAAAGAGGCTTTGAGCATGCTGCCAGAAACCATGCTGCAAAAGTGAAAGCCCAGCTCTAGTTTCTGCTGTAACTGATCTTTTCTTCCATAGCCCACATCTCATATCATCTTCATTGAGCAAACGATAAAGCTCAGCTAGACATTCAGAGCACTTGGCATCATTTATGAACAACATGACATGACTCTCCAGCAGAGCCAATGCGATATGCCATGCATTATAGGTCTTCCCAATATATTTAATGAGTTCACTGGGCATCCGGGGCTGAGGGTGGCTCAACTGAAGTCCTTCTAGAAGAGCCTGTACAACATTAGGTCTGTTGGCCTGCTGTCTCTTATGATAATCTTTTGAAAGTAGAGAGATCATTGGCTTAGCTAGTGCAACCTGATCATCCTTGTTCAAACTCACCCAAACAATGGGAAATACCAGCACCCACAAATGGTATGCAACATTTGCATCTGTATGAGCCAATTCCCTCAGTGGTACAAGAAGATCAGCCACCTACAAGAGAAAAATACGTCAAAAGTTCTGCCCCTCCCCACGCCACCTGACCCCCAACAGAAAAAAACGTACCAGTAAACGTACTGTGAAGCAGGAAATCAAAAGATAGCTTTAGTGCATGAAACTCTCCACATCAAGGGTCTAGGCCCTATGAACTAGTACGAAGGGTCAGATGAAATAAAATGAGCAACAAACTCACATATGTGACATGGTGATATTTAGGCAGTCGTCACTCAACCAATACCTCTAGTAGACACAATCCATTAGCTTCCAAACCAGCTAAATTACATGATGACAGACATCGACAAATCATTTTGCCACAGCTAATTATAGAATACAAAAATTATGCACAAAGAGAGAGAGAGAGAGAGAGAGGGAGGGAGAGAGAGAGAGAGAGAGAGAGATAAATGCATATTCTTTTCTACCTGTTTATTCATTTATACATCAATCTGGACATAAATCATTCTCTTACGTGAAAATAATCATTGATCCAGCAATGTTTATCTTAAAAGATGGTATATAATGTCTTCAAAAAAACCAGAAATATATTATCTTTTTCCCTGCAAAAACTACCCCACTATTTATTTTTAATTACACTTTTTTTTCTTATGATTATGGCCATTAACTTTCTAATATTTGCAAAACTGAAATTGCCCACAATACCCTTATTTTCATCCAAATCACTAAAAAAATAGTCAAACAAAAACCTAAAATAACGAAAAACTCAAACCGGAAACAAAAGGAAAAATAAATAATAAAAACCTTCACCACCTCCCATCCAATCCAGATCAGCCAAGTTCACCACCTCCCCTGCCTTCCTCTCTCTCTCTCATCCATCTAATCCTCCCCATTGACACAATCGTAATGTCAAACCTTGTTGCACTACAGGAATGGGAGAAATTCATTTCCATAAGCTTCGACAAGCTGTGTACTATAGTCCTCTGGGATAGGAGAACCAATGATGGAGGCATTTGATGGTCATTTTATTGATGCCTTGAAATAAAAGTAATGCACCAAAAATGCCGTATCAATGGACGGTTTACACAAAGGTGACTGCTTTGGTAAGTGGCAAGGCATATTAGGAGCTTAGGATGAAAGTCAAAGTAAGAACGACCAAGACAAGGCTGGGCTGGAAGTCAAATGACATCCTGGTCCAAAAAATCTCCACTAAGGATATGGGGGCCAATTGGGGACAGTTTGCAAATGGTAAGATGTTAATGGGAATACTCTTATGAAAAATTAGTAGTGGGGCATTTTTTTAGTTTTGCGGAAAAAGATAGTGGGATTTTTTATACTTACCACCATATATTTTTATATACAATATGCCAGAAAAACAAAACAAAAAAAAAGGAAACGAACTCAAATTTGACAACTGAGATTTACATACAGAAAGTGCTCATCATGCAGTGAAACACTGCCGGTGAAATATTTTTATTTTAATTGTGGATGTATTTTATTGTGAAAGATGTGTCTCTAACTGGTTTCTGACTACACAGATCTTCAGGAGGAACATGCTACAAAGCAAATAATGCAAATCAACTTTAACAAGCAAAGAAAGGAAAATTTCCAAATTTCTAGCATTATTTTGCTTCATTTCACAACAGCTCCATAAGCTTATGGGTTGCCAATAAAATAATAAAACAGAAAAAAAGGAAAATGCAATGACCTGAAGTCTGCTCATCTCCTTCAAAAACTTTGCATGCCTATGAACAACCCCTTCAAATGTCAAGGGAGCTCCCTCGGGAGAGTCCGAAACAACAGAGGCTTGGTGTTGCATTGCAGAACTATCTGAAAGAGAAGTTGACACTACTAGTGGCGGCAATCTGGCAGAGTTAGGCGCCAGGGTAATTGGCTCATCCTCAACCAAGATTGCTAAAAGAAGATCAAGGCCTTGTTTGAGCCAGAAAACATCACTCAGAGCTTCCCAGTCCTGAATCTGAATGATGTACTGCAGCCTCGCGAACAATGCTTTCCCCAAAGAATCATGATAAAGAGAGAAGAATTTCATCCTAGTTTCAGGATCCTTTGACCGTAAACCAAGCATGAACTGCCTCTCCACCTTCTGAAACACTTCCTGTCTTAAGGGCAGGGGATATCTGCAAAAAACAGAGAGCGTCAAATTGATATCTTGAAAATTACATGCTCCAAAAGCAAATTACTTAATACATACTTATTTGAATCAGCACAAATGCCATACAGCAAGTCAAGATATTTCCTGTCCCATTCCTCAAGTTCACTTGGAGAGAAATTCTGTTTATCAACTTGTGAAAGCTTTTGAAGAAATGATACAATTTCCTTTGGATTAAGGAAAGTACTCGAATTGACAGCTGCAGTTGTTTTACTAAAGTTATCCTCAACCCACCCCTTTATTACATCTAAGATACACAGAAGAACACTCGCTTCGGTTCCCTTCTCTGAGAGCAGCGCATTTAGAATTTGCGTCACAGATCTTTTGTACTCAGGAACAATCATGACCCTTTCACCAATAAGTGTCAAAACCGACTTTAAATTAGAGATTATAGTACCAATATCAGCACCTTGGCGAGATGAAGAAACTGCAGAGTCTGGATCTGCTCTCTGGCCCTGCATAAATGAAAGATGCTCAAGGTCAACAGAAATTCAATGTACTAAAGAAATAGATAATAATATGTGACCATCATTTGGTCAGGTACTTCACCCATAAGATCATTGGGGGGGAAAGCAAAAAAAACAAGGAGAACCTTTTGGAGATCCTGTCAAAAAAAAATAAAACCTCAAGCACAGTATCAAATGGTACTGCTGGGACTTTCAAATAATACTAGTGTTGAAATTGTATTCGTGAAATTTTTTGTGTTGAATTGTTAAAAGAAGCATGCTTCCTTCCCTTGAAACTTTAATATGTGATGGAAGAGCTGCTGAAATTTTAAACCTCAAATTTTAACAGGAAGCAAACAACTGGCTGAAGTACAGACATTTAAAGCAGCTATCATAAGAAATATCCTATTTAATCAGTAAATAAACACAAAATAGGATCTAATTGAATCCCTCCCCCCCCCAAAAAAAAAAGGGGACACCAGGTCTAAAGCGACCAAAATAGACAATCGAGTGCAATATGCAAATTAGGAGCATGTGGGAAAAAGAAATATTTATTGGTCTGGGATCCAAAAACTATCAATGAACTAATCCCATGCTACTGTACAGGAACCAGATTCAACAAGAATCATTAAATTTGCCAGATTTTAACAAGTAGAAGGAAGGAAAGAAGATAATCACAAATATATGTATGTGTATATATATATATATATGTACATATACACATCTTCCAAGCATCAGTATCTGCACAAACTTTATACTTAATAGGTGTACATAAATCACAAAAAAAAAAAAACAAAGCAAAACATGGGCATGGACTGGCAGCACTATGACCTTTCTCAACAAAACTTAGGTCACGGCTCATGAATAAAAAACACACCAAGAAACATAGACACTCCAACAAAAGGAATGAATTGAAGCATATACCTGTCTTGCATGACTACCGCCAACTGATCCCATGTCACGGGCCAAGCGTTGAAGGATACGGACCAATATACAAGGGTCAATTAAGTTTTTCTGGACCTCTGTCAGAGTTTTGACAACCAAAAGCACAAAGCTAATTGAGTTAGAAGAACTATCTTCCCCAGAAATTTGAGGAGCAGTAACGGCAACAATATGTTTCTGTATCAGTTCTTCAACTCTCTGATACAACATCTTCAGTTCTTGTGGAGTACCAGCAGCATCCAAAGGAAAAGCAAGAAAGACCATCTTCAAAAGGGAGCACAAAGACTTCCCAGCATCTAACATTTTATACTGAAAACATGGTTCAAGAATCTGCAGCAGATTCTAGCAGCATGATAAATACAAGAACAGATAATTTAAGAACAATATATAAAAACAAGGGTTCTAGCAACACATACTTGAGAAATCTGGTTAATATTATTTCGGATAAACAAATGTGGCTGCTTCTCCAAAATTTTGTTCATAACATCCAGGCCCTGTGCAAGAGCTGAGGAAGGATCCTTTGCTTGAGATGGCTGAATACTGCTAAGTAGCTTCTCTAGATAATTAAACTTGACATTAGCATTTGGCCACACCTCCAATGCTTGTGATAGTAGCTCTAATGCTTGTTTATACATCAAGCTTGCTTCCTTATCTTTAGGCTCAATCACCAATGCCACCTAACCCAGAAGAAGTCAAAATATGATACTTTCTTCCAATATAACAAAACATGTCAAATCAGGTATAGCAAAGCAGTCATTTGCATCATCCAATTATGCTACTCATTCATGATGTGATGTACAGAATTAATGCAAAAGAGATGTTCAGAAATCAATTGAGAAACTAAGATAGCATAAAAATTTCCTTCATTTCATGTCACCTCCAGGGATAACTAATCCATCCTGGGATTCAGCATGAGAAAATGTCCGCAGTCACAAAAGAAAACTTTCAGATATATGTAAAATCATGAATAGTACCAAAATTCGGAATACACTCACTCTTATGAGAAAATTAATTATCATTTCCTCCATAGCAGCGTTTGGCTTGAATTCTTCATCAGGTTGACCACCCGAACCAGGTGTTTCAATATTTGTTATAGAAGCACCACCAGGTGACATGACACAGAGGGATTGAAGACCAGGTTCAATTTTCACTCGTTTGCTTGGATCCTCTGAGAATGCCGATCCTTCTACAGAGCGTTTAGAGTCAACACCAGTAGCACCTGAACTTAGTACATCAGCATTTTGCATAGAAACATCACTGTCAGTCACCAGTTTCATCTCATTTTGTCTTTGCTTCTCCCAACCAACTACTAACCCCGCAAGTTCAATAGCAAGACGCCTATTTTCTGCAGTCGTATTGAAGGGCAAGCCAAGGCGACTGAGAGAATTCACCATCTGTGGTACAAACTGTGCTCTACAACTATAAAAAAGATCTGAATGACGGACAATCAGCTGGAAAATATGAATTAGATTAGGAATTGAGTGACCCTCTTCAACAAGAATTTTCTTTGTATAGCGTATCCAAATAGGCATACGATTGTCCCCAGGAGGCAATCTCCGTGGTAGTGCTGGCATTAGGATATCAAGAGCTTGCTTCACTAGCATTTTATTCTCCGGTTGGCAAGTCCTTAGAAGAGCAACAAAAACCTGATCCGACAAAGTTCCACAACACATTTAGGTAGAAGCATATGAATAATCTTATCTTCCTAGAGAGCACAACACCAGCTTAACCAAAAAAGAAAGAAGGAGAACATCACCTACATTAGCTCTAGTACCAGATGTCATATTACTGTTGCATTTTAAAAATTGTGAATGTGAGAAATTACTAGTTCAATTGCCAGCCAAGCACATCGTTGTAGAATTTAGAAATCATGTTCCCATATGCTATTACAATGATATCATTAACATGGAGTACCTGGAGTATAATTTTTTCTGGAGCCTGATAAGCCTCCAAGAAGTGGCAGACATTGACAAATGCCCACTGTTTACTGGCACTATCTTCACGTTTTAGATGATTCCAGCCAAACTTTATGAGTTCTTTCCTGTGACGAACAAGGTCATCCTGAAGATATTTAAGCAGCAGTGTTGCCAACTGCAAAAGTTCTATCCTCAATGGCTCATCGTATTCAGCAGAAACCTGTAGAAGAGTTGCAATATAATTGAAAAGGAAAAAGGCAGATGAGATATCATAATTCTAAGTAGATACTAATCAAAGCAAGAACGTAAAAAGATGGACCAGGAATGCACGATCAAAAAGAACACCTCCTCAGGTGGATCAAGAAGCTTATCAACAATTGTCTTTATGATGGCAGGATCAACAACCTCCCAACTCTGATCATTCTGAAAGGCATGAGCCAGCATTGGAAGCACGAGCATTTGCATTATTACAACCAAGTGGTCATGGCTGAGTTCTCTTGACTGGAAAATGTTTAAAAAATGTAACAGAAGGTTTTTCTTCATGTCAGGTGGATAGCCCTCAGCAACCTGGAAGAGAATTTATGAGAGTGATCAGTATAATGAAGCTTTTGAACATCATAAAAGAGAGGTTTGAAGCAAGAAAGAGACATAAGAGCAAGGAAGACACAAACTAGACAGGTGTAGAGAAAGTGAGCATTTTAGAGTAAAATTAAGCACATCAAATTTAGATGTAACACACCTCAATAATATAAAACTCCTTCAGGAATGTATAATCAATGCGAGTGCGGTATAAGAAGATAGAGAGGATATCAAAGAGAACAATCACTTCTGACTTATCATGTCGTAAATAATTCAGGAAGCATTTCACGAGCCATTTGCTTTCCTTGACCTGCATTTGTTTTCGCAAGGGTTAATTATACATGTATATCAGTAGCCAAATTCTAGAAAAGGGACCATATTCATTGAAACAAACCCTAGATTAGAAGTTCTAACTAATTTCAATTCGCACTGGACCAATGCATTCTTCAACGAGGAGATAGGAAGCATGTTCTTAAGCATAACAGAAAATAATGCTTATATGATACAACTTTGAACTTCCGAAATTAAAGATGTTCCAGAACTCAGTTTCCTTCCACACAGCCCCAGTCCAGAAAGGCTGAATATTTGAACTAGGTAACTGGTGGAGTTGAAGACTGAGTCAAAGATCCATGATAAATATCTCAAAAATATCAAAACTTTGCGATTTGAGCCTAATAAATAATCAATGGCACTCCATGAATGACACAAAATTGACTGAATGAAAGGACATTAAAAGTGTAGAGTGCATGTTATAATATGTTTTCAGCGAAGAATACAGTTATGAATTACTAAATGTTTTTTTGGTCAATAAGGGGGTTCAGGGGAGAGGGGTCCATCTTGCCCAGGCAAAATCCTTTGGGGCACAAGTTATCAAATGCTAGAACATTGTTACAAGGATCTCTAGCAACACTTTGGAACCAGGGTTCGGATTAAGAAAAACATCCTGGGGTCTATCTTTTTGTTATGGTGCTACAAATTCAATTAGCTTCTTCTCCTAAGTGATGAACCGTGTTTTGACTTATTGGACCTCAACCTCAACAGTGCCACTGTTAACAGTCCCTCAATACATTTTGGAGAGAACTAGCTAGCTCTGTTTTCTGGTGGAAGTCCAAGTAACAATATTTGGGCTAGCCCGAGTAGGCTCAAAATGTTCAAGCTCAGTTACTCATTGATGGCTTAGCACTTCAACTCAAGATCAGTAACTTAGCAATGGATAGCTTAGTACTGAAAACTATGTCCACATCAAAGAGAAGAGGTTTTCATGGCATAATCCTATGATTTCCCTATCACAATAGAGCTAGCTTCCCCTAACATGAAACATATATATTTAATAATCAAATAATATAATAAATTAATAAATGTTTTATTTG
>JAOVVI020008764.1:0-14007 GCA_028571085.2 Nepenthes alata
GGTTTACACGTGCGTTCCCACCCTCACTCTTCTGTTTAGCTTTTCGTTATGTTTCTCAAATGCTGTGCACAATGTGCGGTTATAGTGGATGCCAGCGAATGGAAAAGTAATCAGAATTTCATTTCTCTCTTTCTCTCTCGAATCTTTCCCGACACTCCCTCTTCTACCTCTCCTTTCTTCTCCCTGTTTCCCTCTATCCTTTCGCCTGAACTCCCCTTCCCTTTTGTTTTGTGTTATGCTTGTGGATTTTGGTGCAGTACAGCAGAGTACTCAGTTGCAGAGAGGGAAGAACGCAACATTTTAGTGCTTTCATTGAGAGAAATGGCAGAAGGCATGACAACCAGATATCAAGCCTTAGAGGAGTCCATCGCCGGCCTCACATAGGAACTAGCAAGCGTAGCCAGTACGGTCCAACAGCATTCCGACCGTTTCGACAACATCGCGAGCGTCACCGACCATTTCCAGCAATCCTTCACGGATGTCCGGCAATCTGTTACCGAGATACGCCAAACCCTAGCTCGACTGGAACGACATACCCTGTTAGCTTCAAACACGTCATTGTTACCTACCCCGACTTCCTTCAATACCCCGACCCCTGTTCTCTCTCACACCTCGAACCAAACCCTACCCATGGTAATCGCAACGCCGCCGGAAACACAAATCTCCTCCTAGATTCGTTTGCCCAAGATGGAGATTCCCTTTTTTACTGGTGACAATGCCATCGGGTGGTTGTTCCAGATTGAGAAGTTTTTCATGTACCACGGTACCCCTCCTGAGCAAAAACTAACTATTGCTGCCTTCTATATGACGGGAGCGGCCATTCAATGGCACCACTGGATGCACACGACTCATCAGTTGCTTTCTTAGGAGATCTTTGCCAGAGATGTGGAACTCCGCTTCGGACCATCTTCTTACATGAATCATGAAGCCACTCTATACAAGCTCCGGAAGATCTCAACGGTGACTGCCTATATGGCCGAGTTTAAATCGCTTTCCACACGAACGCCAGGTTTGTCCACATCTAATCTGTTAAATTGCTTCATCTCGGGCCTCCGAGACGATATTCGACGAGAGCTATTTTTGTTGAAACCAATCACTTTGCCAGACGCCATTGGTATGGAAAAACTGGTATAGGAAAAACTCCATGCTAACCGAACGAGTGTTAACCGGCCTGTCTTCTCCAAACTCTATGGTAACCCGGTATCCACGGTGGCTAAACACTGTCCACCTCCTCTGCCAATAAGAAAATTGACCCCGGCTGAAATGGCTTCTCGCCGTAGCCGTGGTTTATGCTTCAATTGCGATGAGAAATTCACTCCAGGACACCGTTGTAAACCCCCGCAACTTTTATGCATGGTTGCTGAAGAGGATGGGGGTACTCTGTCCGGTGCTTCCAGTTTGAAAGTTGACTCTGACGCACCCGAGGATTCGGCAGACCAAACCTAAGAACCCGAACCTCTACCACCTCAACATGATCCTCCACAGACCATTTCTCTCCATGCCCTAGAGGGTATCTCGGCAACCACCACCATACGGTTGCAAGGGCACATCTAGGGCCACTCGGTGGTAATTCTAGTTGATAGCAGATCCACCCACAACTTCCTACAGACGTGTGGCTGAGTATTTTGGACTACCCATCGAACCCTCCCACCATCTCAATGTCACAGTGGATAATGGGGAGTCCCTGAGCTGTGAAGGGCTCTGCACCAAGGTCTAGATTGCTTTAGACAAGGCTACTTTCGGCGTTGATCTATATCTATTGCCGATTTATGGGGCTGATATTGTTTCGGTGTCCAATGGTTGGCCTCAATTGTGCCCGTGCTCTTCGATTATCAAGCACTATGGATGCAATTTGATTATGGGGGCAAACAACTCACTCTACATGGCATGCCATCAGCTTCGGTGGCCACTATAACCCTTGGTCAAGTGAGGAGGGGTGACTTCACTCAATCAGTAACATCCTACTTCCAACTCTCTATCCTAAAGGTACCAGAACCTTCACTGGAGGCCAATCCGGTTTCTCCTGTTTTTTCCCTCCACTTACCCCCAAATGTCCATCAACAAATCACTACAAATCTCTACCACCTCCTATCAACTTATGCTGATGTTTTTACAATTCCCAGAGGGCTGCCTCCCACACGTTCCATAGATCATCAGATCCCCTTGAAACCCCATACTCTGCCCGTTGCTGTTAGACCCTACCGATATCCTCACTTCCAAAAAGCTGAGATAGAGATCCTCATCAAAGCCATGCTGGACGAGGGTATCATTCGGCCTAGCACTAGTCCTTTTTCTTCTCCAGTTTTACTGGTTAAGAAAAAGAATGGCAGCTTGAGATTTTGTGTTGATTACCAGGCCCTCAACGCACTCACGATCAAAGATCAGTTCCCCATACCCACTGTGGAGGAATTATTTGATGAATTACACGGGGCTAGAGTATTTTTCAAGCGGGACTTACAGGCCGGGTACCACCAGTTGAGGATGCACACAGATGATATTCATAAAACGGTATTCCGGACACATGACGGTCACTATGAGTTTTTGGTTATGCCTTTCGGCCTTTCCAATGCACCGTCAACATTTCAAGCTGAGATGAATTCTCTCTTTCGGTTAGTCCTTTGCAAATATGTATTGGTCTTCTTTGATAACATACTTATTTATAACTCCTCTTGGAAGCTACACTACCAGCACTTGGCCAGCGCACTACAGCTCTTGAAGAACCATTCCTTCTATGCCAAGCTCTCTAAATGTGAATTTGGGTGCACCTCCATGACGTATCTCGGCCATATTGTGTCAGCAAGCGGGGTGGCTATCAATCCAGCTAAGATTGATGCGGTCCAAGACTAGCCAGTCCTTACCAACATCAAACAGCTACGTGGTTTCCTCGGTTTGGCCGGATATTACCATCATTTTGTCACCCGTTATGCTCAGATTTCTGCTCCACTTACCCAGCTATTAAGAAAAGGAGATTTTATATGGAATCCGAAAGCTGCTGCGTCCTTCCAGTCCCTTAAGATTGCCCTCACCTCCACTCCAGTGTTGGCATTACCCAATTTTTCTCAATCCATCGTGGTACAAACTGATTCTTCAGGAGAAGGTATTGGCGCCACCCTCACACAAGCTGGCCACATCATAGCATTCTTCAGTCGTCAGCTCTGTTCCCGTATGCAAGCTGCATCCACTTACATCTGAGAACTCCATGCCATAACCGAAGCTGTCAAAAAGTGGCGGCAGTACCTCTTAGCCGCCAAGTTCAGCATTATTACAGATCACCAGCCTCTCAAGGCACTGCTAAACCAAACTATCCACACGCCGGAATAGCAAAAGTGGCTCACCAAATTATTGGGCTACGATTTTGGCATCGTGTACCGTCCAGGCAAGGATAACGGTCCAGCCGATGCCCTATCCAGATTGCCTACAGCCGCTTGTCATTTAATATCTAGGGTCTCCAAACCTATCCTGGCTATACTTGTGGCTCTCCGCAGCTTCTACCGCAAGCATGCACCTTCTTCAGACCTCATAGCCTCCATTCAAGGTCAACCGGGGGATTTTGAACATCATACTGTCCGGGATGGGCTGATTTTCCACAAAAATAGGATCATGGTACCCCGTGATTCAGCATTGACAGACTTAATTCTTCACGAATACCATAACTCAACAATCGGAGGCCACGGCGGAGTCCATCGTACTCTCATTCGCATCTCCACCAACTTCTATTGGCCTCACATGCGTCGGGACGTCCGGGATCATATTTCCCGCTGCACTATGTGCCAACAGGTGAAACCTCTCCATTGTGCGCCCCTAGGCACCCTGCAACCTCTGCCCATCCCCAGAAAAATATGGGAATCCATCTCGATGGATTTCATTACCCACTTGCCCAATTCGGGTGGCAAAACTGTTATCTTTGTTGTGGTCGATCGCCTACCCAAATATGCCCATTTTTTAGCTCTCAACTCTCACTTTAGTGCTGAGGAATTGGCAGCGGTCTTCATTAAGGAAATCTGCCGGTTACATGGGTTTCCAACGGATATCGTGTCTGACCGAGGTCCCCTTTACATGAGCAAATTCTGGCGAGAATTATTCAAGTTGCAAGGAACCAATCTGTCCCATAGCAGTTCATATCACCCGCAAACGGACGGGCAAACTGAAGTGGTCAACCGGTGTTTGGAAGATTATTTACGTTGTTTTGCAACTGAAAATCCTTCTTCCTGGGCGAATTTTCTACCCTGGGCTGAATGGAGCTACAACACCGCGTGGCACTCCGTCACTAAAATGAGCCCGTTTGAGGCTGTTTATTGTCGCGCCCCCCCTGGCCTGGCAGACTACGCCCAGGGCACCTCTCAGATCGCGGCTATTGATGAGA
This sequence comes from Nepenthes alata, assembly GCA_028571085.2. Classification (NCBI taxonomy): domain Eukaryota; kingdom Viridiplantae; phylum Streptophyta; class Magnoliopsida; order Caryophyllales; family Nepenthaceae; genus Nepenthes; species Nepenthes alata. The sequence continues at coordinate 4,364 of JAOVVI020008764.1, forward strand.
TGTTGTCCCAACGTGACAGAACACTCGGCCTGCTCAAGCATAACCTACAGAGTGCACAGCAGCGCATGAAGACAAAAGTGGATAGCCACCGAACCGAAAAAGAGTTCCAAGTAGGGGATTTGGTTTTTGTTAAACTTCAACCCTACCGTCAAACCTCAGTGGCACGTCGGCGCTCGAATAAATTGGCCAAACGCTATTATGGACCCTTCACCGTCACGGCCCGAATCGGCCAGGTAGCATATCGCCTGCAGCTGCCCGAGTCTTCATGCATCCACAACGTTTTCCATGTATCGTTATTGAAGAAATGTTATGACTACACACAGTAGCCACCCGCTACGCTCCCTCGTGAAGCGCTGGGGTCCCAGCCCATTTTGTTTCCTGCTCAGATCCTCGGATTTCGCAAGGTGTTACAGCATGGTGTCTCTGTCCCTCAATTTTTAGTGCAATGGCAATTTCAACCAGCTGCCGATGCCACCTAGGAACCGGCCACTACTTTCGTCCAAGAGTTTCCTTCTTTCAACCTTGAGGACAAGGTTGTATTTGATGGGGCGGGTAATGTTACGGGCCTAATTGCGGACGTCACAAACAACACCAATCATTAGACAGAATTGAGAAGAAGTTCACGATTCATTCAACCACCGAAACGTTTCCAGAATTTTGTTTAGCCACGGACGGATTATACATACATATACACACACTCATATACATATCATTATACGGTATCACATACGTACATTCATACACATTCGTATACACTTCATACAACCACTTAGAAGGCTGCACGTGTCCGTCGTTGCTGTTAGCCGGGTTGCGTTTTCTGTTTCCAATGGTTAGGCATTATAGTGGATGCCAGAGAGGAATTGGATTATTATGAAAATATCTTTTCTCTCCCTCTCTCTCGAATCTTCCCTGACTCCCTCTTCTGCCTTTCTTCCCTCATCCCTGTCCGCTCTAGTTACCCTAAATTCCCCTTTTGCCTGAACTCCCCTTCCCTGTCGTCTGTGTATGTTGGTTCTCTTTTGGTGCAGAACAGCGGAACTGCAGTTCAGAGAGGGAAGAACGCAACACTTGGCCACCTTTCTGGTGTTAACACATTTGACAACTTCAATAGCAGTGACGAATTCACCACAGCACCTTCTGCGCAAAACTGATTGAATATCTTGTACGTGTTCCTTTGTCTGCGTCAACAAATCCCTAGCAGTGCCACACACATCCAAGAGCCTTAGAGATCCATTGAGGAGATCATCAGCTCCTTTTATTTCATCATCTTGGCGCAAGGTTTGCTGATGAAAATGTAGTTGCAGCAACTCATGAACGCAATTGTACAAATATCTAAGTCTGCTGAATTTGTCTCTCATTGATGATGGTAAGGTTGAAGCGGCTTCAGTAGACTTAAATCTGCTTGATTGCCAGTCAAATTGAGGAATGAGTGGGTGAGGTCTTGATGGCAACTATTGGAGCGAGTGTGATAACGCTTGCCAGATTTTGAAGAAGCTGACATTTTTGGTATGCTAGAATTTGGTCTTGATGGCATCATGATCCAGGCAATGCGCCACACACGAGCGGCATTAACACACTTGGTCTTCTATGAATTCACCACGAGGATTATTATCATCTCCCCCTCGTACTTGTTTTTTACATACCCGTTTCTTAGCCTAGTGGGTGAATAAATTGTCAACTCTATTTGCCTCTCCTCAAGTGATATAGAATTCTGCAGCATACGAAATTTCTTGCAATATGGTTCTGTAGAGGGTCATATGTATACATACTTACTCCTAGACATAGATAATTTTTTCAGGGGTTTTTCATGTTACAATAGAGCTATTTTACTGTTAGATTAAGACTTGTAAAATAATGTGTCTTCAAAATAAGAAATTTGATAAGGGAGGGGAAAAAAAGTGATATAATTTTAGATCAAATGCTGTCTTCAGCTTTGCTTGCTGCATGTCCCTCCCTAACTAACTCATCAAATAATTAGTGTTATTGATAATATTTTATTTCACCAGAAAAATATACAAGACCCTTCTTGCTGGAGTTCATTGCATCATGATCTGGAAAAGGTGCCACACATGATGATAGTTATTTCAATCATGATCCTAGAAATGAGTAGGGAGATGGCATAATATTATCATTGAATTTGTATAAATGATAATGCCTACAGTTTCAGTTATTGACAAATAGAATCTGGCGAGTTTTTAAATTCAACAACAATTGATTCTAAGCCTCACATGTCTTCATTTCAAAAACCATCAGGGTCTCATTTATTTATAGGTAATTAATATTATAGCGTCTCCTACATCATGGGATTCTAAAAAGGCCGGATATTTACAGCCTTACTCCCATATTATAAAGAAGTTGTTTTCATGGTTTGAACTCGTCAATTTTAGGCCACAAGGAAGCAACTATGTTGCTGCATCAAAGATCAAGTTCACATTATAAAGATGTTTTCTTAATTTAAACCTGTGATTTTCAGTTCATAGTGGACTAACTTTGCCGTTGCACCAAGGATCATGTTCAGATGACTATGTCAGAAATCGGAAGCAGCTAAGGATGCCCTCATAGCGGCTAACTGTTCACCCAGATTGTGCAGATTAACTTAAAACTATTTGATTGCTCAAGAAATATTTATAATGCTATTGCTTGAAGTGTTGATCAGTCTTTAACCCCAACTATATTTCTTAAACTTCATAAATAATATAAATTAAAGTGGATTTTTTTCTTTACTATTTCCTTTTAAGGTAGATCTGACTTTGTTTTTATCCATGTCGGTTTGTGTGAGAGTAAAATTCAAGAGAAAAAGGAAAACTTATGGCATGTTTAAAAGGTTCCATCTCTTAGACTAGTACTGACATAGAACAAAATTAAATCTGAAAATGTGGATTCAGTGGCAAACTAATAGAGATATATATTCATTCGTGTAAGACAGCTCATTTTTTCTCGAGCACATGTGATTTCATTCAAGTTTGGTAGATCTATAGAGCTATTTTTGTTATTTTCTTCTAGTATACCTATTTAGTAAGGACATTGAGAAGAGTTGATCTGGTCTTGATCAGATGTCTAAACAAGCATTTCAGCTGTTCATCAAGATCTTGAATTGCAGGCTCTAATTTTACCACCTGACTCCTCAAATACTCTGTTCGCATAATGTTTATGCCACCTTTTTTCATGTTGCGAGCTAGTGGGTGCAAAGTATTATCGGCATCTTTGAATGCATTTGTATACGTCAATTCTTCATCATGAGATGCTAAATTTTGGTACATTAATTGGAAACCAAAGACCAACTGCCTTTTCTCTACTTTGACTGTGGGCCAAGTGCGTAGGATAATGAGGATTCTAACATTTCAGCTGTGATGGCTTCTATATTTCTTAAGACACCTACTATAGGAACCGTCTTGTCAACTCTCTCACCCTGATAGACGAATGTGTTTAACATACCCTTAATTTCTTTTAAGCACTTTGTTGATTGTCTTCTTCACTTTCTTCCTTGTGCTGATGTCTTCAACAACTTCATTAGCAAAGGACGATTCCCCAATACATCTTCTTCGTAGGGCTGTCAAAATGCCTTGGACATGTTCCTCCATCTGCAGCATGATATCTCTTGCAATCTCGCACACATCCAACAGCCTTAATGATCCATCCAACAGATGATCATCAACCCATTTTTGCACAGCAATCTTGGGATAAAGCTTGTTGATTGAGTTGCAATAGCAGGAACTCATCAGTGCAGTCATCTCAATCCTTAAGACCGTTGAGCTTGTAGCTTATAGACAAGGATGAGGTTGAAGCAGCTTCAGAAGACCTCAATCTGCACAGGTACTCATCAAATTGACAAATAAGTGGGTGAGGTCTCGATGACAAACTGATGGAGCGAGCATTGTAAGGAGATCTTTTGTTTAGAGTTGAAGCCATCTTGATTTCTATGGAGCAAGGAAGCCAAGTTGCATTCAGCAGTATGGTTTATCTGAGTTCTTCATCTTCTCTTGCTCATTATATATTCCCAGGAAGCTAAGAGGAGACGGGAGAAATCTCTTAGTTTGGATAAAAAAAACTGCCTTCAGCAATGTCTGTGGCATGCTCCTTCCCAAGCCAACACTCATCAAATCAATTTACTTCAAATCTGTCTTCTTTTTCTCATAGAACAAGCTGCAATGAATTTTATATCTCCTAAATACAAAATATGCGGAATGCACGAGCGGCACTAGAATCTTATGAAGCCCTATTTATTTTTTGCAGGTGTTAGATAATAATAATGGTTTCCATTAAAAAAAACTTAAATATGTTAGGATTTGAAGCATGCATAACACTGGCGCAACGAAAACAAGCCTGAATTTTTCGTCAATTGTAAACCGCCAATCTCTTTTGTAAGTGTAAGAAACAACAATACGTAACCAAGCTTACAAAAGTGGCCCAACAAAATTTACCGTGGAAAACCCTTTTTAATAAAAAAATTATAGAATAACCTCTGAATAATATTTATTATGAATATTATGTTGCAAATATCCCTCTCTGAGAGTAGTTTACAATAGTCCATATGAATAACTGTTGAATATAATCCCTATTATAACTAATAGTTACACGAGAAGAAATACAACCGGAAAACTAGTAACTAATTGACTAAATGTCCTATAACTGATATCGGAACAATATACCTATACTTGGTAAATGATGAAACTCAATTGGACCTCAATTGGATTTTGAAAATCTTCTCCTTCTTACTTTTCTCCATTCTTTCTCTTCCTTGTGATTCCTCTTATGTTCTTGCTTTTAAAATCTTGTTCTAAAATCAGAACAGAGCCTTTTATACCCTCGAGAGCCGCTTGAGTGACAAGGTTACAACTCATTCATGGTCTGCCATCGGAAATTACCTAGGTCTAGCACTTAAGCTACCAGCACGCAGTCCACTTATGGTCTGTTGCTAGTAATCTTTTGAGACTTGGCGTTTAAGTTGTTAGCTATCGGCCTTCTTGCGAAACCTCCAACAAGCATTTTCACTTGATTGAACATTGTGCCAACCTCATGCAGAACGGCGTTTCCAAACTTTAAATGACAAACAATGGGGTCCAATAGGCGTGGGACTTATAAGAGAGTGACAAAAATCTAACAAAATTTTCCTCAAATCGTTGTAGAGGAAACCCATCTCTCCGCGTTAGCCACCATCATCTCTTGCCTATTGGAAACTTTCCCTCCATGGGGATCCCAACGTTGGGCTCCGCAAGTTTGAATAACATAATTTTCCTTTCATCGATATAACCATAGTACTACCACTCCCATTTGGCACCTTCCCTCATCTATATCCCAACGCCGTAGGGTCACTCTTCTTGACTCTCCTAATCGGCCTCCTTTTGCAACATTGACCAAACCTTCTATTAGTTACTTTGGTATTGTCATTCATAATCGAAATCTTAATCGAATACCTGCTTTCCCTTGCCACAACCACGGAGCCTTTAGTGAGCTTCCATTGGCTTTTGCAGAATGTCATATAAAAGTCTTTTTCGTCAAGTTTGTCAGTTAAAATCAAGTTCAACCTCATATCCAAAACATATTGTGCACCTCAACTCGAGTTTCATCTCGTTGCTTATTCGTAAGCTAATGTCCTTGATACTAATAATCTTTGGTGACTTATCATTCTCCATTTTCAATGCCCCATAGTCGCCGAGCATATACACGGTGAAGAATGATTTTCTTGATGTTATATAGGGTGAGTATCCACTATCTATCACCCAACTCATCGTTTAGTCCGTGAAGCTTAATGTCTTCTCCATGTCAATGATTAGAAGATTTTCATAGGTAATGATAGAGGCCTAGTCATTTCCATCAAGATCACTCCTCTCTTATCACTCGCTACCCGCCCGCCTCTCCTGCTTCCTCTTGAAGTAGGCCCGCTTTATGTGGTCCTTTTTACTACAATGATAATATTTGATCGCTTTATTTTGGATCTACGATTGCTCTTCTCCAACTTGTCACCTCAATCCATAGATCTCTTATGACATGACTGCTAGTGAATACTAAGACACTCATTATTCTAAAAATCTTATTACTTTCTTTTTACATAGATTTGTTTATAAGTAAAGAAGTGATAACATTATCAACGCTGAGTGTGTTCTTCTCGAACACTAATGTCGTGACAATGTAATTGTAAGATACCGACAAACGAAGCCAGCAACACCAAGGCTTGCCCTCCTCCTCTATCTTCTTGTCAAGTATAGACATTTGCATTATAATCCGGTTGAACTCGATCTAGTGTTTTTCTAAGTTTTCCCCTTCTGACAACTAAAGTCCATTGAATTGCCTCTTCACATGCAATCTTATTGTCAAGGACTTGGCTTTACATCTTCCCTCAAACTTAATCTAGACTTTTGTTAGATCTGACAAATCAATGACTTTATAGAGAGTATTATCCGCGAGATATAACTTGATTATACAATTAGTCAAATCCCTCATATTGTGTCACTCCTTATCATTCATTTTATCCGATTTGTCCTCCTTTCCTGGTGTTTTTACTAATCCTTCCTGATTTAAAATATTTATCACTCTTTATTGCCAAAGAATAAAACTGTTATCCTTTTAGTTGCTCAATGTAGGATGTTGGCACCATCAAATGTAGTTTTAACACCAAAAAACCTGCGTTCTAATACCACTCATTAGGATTTGAAACATGCCTAACATCGATGTAATGGAGACAAACCCTGAATTTCCCATTAATCATTAACCACTAATTTTTTATGAGAGCACAAGGTATAATAGTATGTAATCAAGCTCATAGAAATTGCAAAATCATGTTTAATATGAAAAATCTTTTCTAAATAAGGAAAAAATTACGAAATAACTTTCAAATAATATCCATTATGAATATTAGGTTTCAAATAACTCATTTTGAGAACTCTTCATAACAATTTGTATGAATAATTGATTGAATATAATCCCAACATACCTAACAACTAAATAAAAAAATGTAATAAGAAAATGAGTAACTAATTAATAAAATATTTTATAATTAAAATTAGAATAATATACCTAAACTTGGAAAAAGAAGAAAATTGAATCAGACCTTAACAAAATATAAAAAATATTTCTTTTATCTCTTTTCTCCATTTTCCCTCTTCCTTGCGGTGCCTCATGTGTTTTTGCTCTCAAAATCTTACCCTAAAATTAGAACATGGCCTTTTATACTTGGGAGGGTTGCTTGAGTGTCTAGCTTGCAACTCACCTGGGATTTGCCACTGGAAATCACCTTGGCCTAGGATTTAAGAGGTTAACTTGCAGTCTGCTTGTAGTCTGCCATAAGAAATTTTCTTAGACCTCATGTCTACATGATCCTACAAACCAAGCTTTGTATATGTATAATCTTTCTATATTTTGTATCTAGATCCATAATATGCAGAAAAAGCTAAAAAAATTGCACGAGTGCCATCGGAATCTTATGAAGTCCTCTTTTTTCTTTTTTGTAGCAGATGCCAGAGCATAATGAGGGTATGTATATGCCATTAAAATGCTAAAGAAAAGCTCATGGTGCCTGCATGATCCTACAAACCAGGCACTGTGTCTGCAAAGAGGGGACAAAGGTGCAGAGCCGCCCATGCCTTCTAATTCATTATATTGCATAATATATTCAAGGAGCTTTGCACTTCAGACAATTAAAATCGTGCCAGAACTGATTTGAGAGAGAATTGATGGCTTCCCTTGTGCGGCCTCGATCGGTTGGCTTTTCTCTTCACCCAACTTAGCTTTCGTTTTGTTAGACCTAACAGAAGTACTTGGTATTCAATGAGGAAGCAGTTTTAGAATCTGAAAAAGGTTGATTATTTCTTTTTTTTTTTCCTAGGGAGTGCTAAATGAGGGATGAATTGGAAATATATGTTAAGCATTCTTCCAGCAATGCATGAGTTTCTATTCAGAAAAGCCATCTGCTCAATCCAGCCCCATTTTAACTTTGGTATTTCCTGAAGGTTTGGGATACCTCAAACGTCGACACTAAAGCTGGCCAAGTAGCCCTTCAAGCTCTCGTTATGACCTTGTCACAAGTTGGTTGGATGCTAGGGATCTATCTCCATCCTCCTACTTGTGGCAAATTGGGATAGGAATCTTTTGGACAACTGTTCAAGGGAGTCGATATTTCGAGATCGGAGTTGATAGAAACTCATTATCAGCAGGGATGTCGCGTTTGACAAAAATCCTACTTAGAATTGGAAAGATGATCAAATTAAGGAGAATTATATAAATATACTTAAACAACAATATTAATAGGAGGAAGTTGTTTTTGAAATTGAAAGACTAAGTGAAAACTAATATTTTTACTTTATCATCACCATTGTAGAAACCTATCCTCAGACCTTCCTACAAAAAGGACTATATTCTTAGAGGAGATATATGAAACTTGCAATTTTGCTATACTTGAGTAAGAAAACTTTGACATTGCATTTAGACAAAAAATATGGACCAAAGTAATGAAAGAAGAGATTAAAGTAGATGAAAAAGAATGACACATGGGAGCTAATGAATCAACCAAAAGGCAAAGTTAAACCTTGACGACTTAATATAAAAGCATAAGGCAAAGCTAGTAGCAAACGGTTATTCGCAACTTCCAGGAATTGACTACATCAAAACTTTTACTCCAATTACTCACCTAAATAAAATAAGAGCACCAATTCTCAAAACTGGTAGAGTATCAGTCACTTATGTTAGGGTCATTTTTATGATTGGTATATTATATGACCATATGTAATTATGTGTCGATGTCGGGTTATATTTTGTCGAAGTGTTGCATCAATATATTTTCGTAACTGTCCGTTTCAGGTTCCAAGAGCACTGTGCTCGTCGTAAGCTCTCCACTCACTTGAGCCAAAATTCCCGAACCCATGCACTCGCCGTAAGCTCTCCACGCGCTCGAGCCCAAATTCCCGAACACCTGCGCTCGTTGCTCGCTTCCTTCCCTCTCAAGCGCACACAGGGTTTCTCGTGAAACCCTCGGTGCGCTCATCGCGGGCTCGAGCCGCGCTTGAGCGCCGCGACAACGGGCAGATTTTTTAAAACTATTTTTTGAGCCATCTATATATATGCACATTAATTCTTTTGCCCTAAGACTTGATTGATGATTTTGGAGCGCCCCCCTTGAGAAATATTCATCATTTCCTCCAATAAACGTGTTCCAATTGAGAAAATCGATCTTTCATAATTTTATTTTATGTGCTAGCAGTTTTCTCACCACTTTTTTTATCGATTCATCACTTCTATCATTCTATCTTCGTTGGTTACGTCGGTACGTTGAAGAAGGGGATCCGGTCGTGTTTGGCAATTCAAGTGGCTCGAGAGAAAAATTGACGTGAAAATCAGATGGCGTCCGATTCCATTACCATGGGCAAATCCAAAGAGTTCCTTAGTAGGGATCATAAGATAGGAGTCAGTCGTTACCACCCGGTCTGTAAGTTAATTTTCATAGTGTATTTTTTTCTGGCCGTTGAAATCCGAATGATTTTTCTCGATTACCATTGTATCGAGTTTTCCTTTCGTCATAAAAAAGATTATTTATTATTATTATTATTTTATTTTTATGCTCGTTTTGCTCGTTTCATTTAGATATAAATATTTTTTACGTGTATTGAATATTTAATTTTGTACCGCTTCTGCTAATCTTGTACGGCGTCAAA
>JAOVVI020008767.1:0-14005 GCA_028571085.2 Nepenthes alata
CCAGAACCTATGATGTTAGAGCATCATACATTGGGCCATAGTGCCACACTTTCTTCTAGTGTCTGCTAGGGCCGTCATCATTACATGGAAAACATCTTCGTTAGGGATATTGGTGTGTGGATAATCTGTAGTGTTTGTGGGATGCAGGCAAAGTAAATCAATATTTCATCATTAGGCCTTGTTTTGAACTATGTACATTCTCAAATCCATTTTTTATTTCCAAGCCAATAAAAAAAGAAAAAGAAAAACTTGACAACGTCCCTGATTGTTGTTATATTATTCTGTTCTTAGCAAAATAAAATATCAAAATGACTTCTTCGAATTTTGTGTTAGAATATTCTCCTCTCTAGTTTCTTGGTTTCTTCTAGTAAAAGGAAAAGGGGGAAATGAGAGTGATCCTCCTTTTCACCGAGTCACTACCCTCCATCTCCCCCTGTTGTTTCTCGTAGTCTTTGGCAATTTGCACCCTGTTTTCTTCTTGAACCCATATTCCTAATGTTGACTAATTTAAGTCTTTTGGTTTTACTGCATCCTAGTCTAACTTGACTATTACTGCATCTTAGTTTAACTCATATACACTTCTCCTCGTCTTGTTTGCATTCTAGTTATGTTGTGCGATTTCTTATGAATGAGTGGTTGTGTTTCAACTTTCCATGGACAATATTTTCTTCAGAAATTGTTCTCCTTTCCAAATCCCCACAAAAGTGCCTTGCCTGTATCAGATTTTTTCCACTCTCTTACCTGTGTTCAACTCATGTATCTGTTTCTTTACTTTTTCTTTTTCTCTCTTATCTACTATTCTACTTCTTTCATCTAATTGTTCTTGTTATCTTCAATCAGTGTTTCAGCGCAATTTGATGGATGATAATCCATCTTATTGAAAAATTTGTTTGGTTTACATGTTCCTATGCAGAAAAAAATAATGGCTTGTTAGGATTTTTGAATATAATCAAGCTTTACTACTTGGGGATGCTGTCAAGCACCCATTGTCATGAAGCACAAAAGGAAAAATAAGTTATTACATGGTGTGAGCTTAGTCTGAATGAGCGTGCTTGTCCAGAAGGCTGTTATTACATTTTTACTCGACATATATTTTCCAGAATTGTATGCATAACTATTCAAATTTGTCAATACAGAGCAATTAGCTGCTTTCCCAAATTCTTGACCTTCCAATCCATATGAGCTTGTAATCAAAGCTCAACCATATACTAAATTTTTTAGCAGTATGACACCATTATTAGCAATTAGGTTGTTAGCTATACTATTATGACATTCAAATATAATGGCTTTATTAAGACCATTCATCATATATTGTAGATCATTCTTCCCTGTAAATTAACTTTGTTATCATGGATTGGGCTTCTGGTACTCCTCTTTTATTATAATCCAAAACTCTATGATGTACTTGTTTTCCAATTTGTAATGTGACTTGCTCTTAACTGGTTATTGAAATGGATGTTTCCTTTTTTCAGAACTGGCTTTGAGGAGGACAAAAATTTTCATGTTATTTTAAATTCGGTAATAGCAGGACGCTATCATGTTACTGAATATCTTGGATCAGCTGCATTCAGTAAAGCTATTCAAGCACATGATCTACATACAGGCATGGACGTTTGTGTCAAAATCATAAAGAATAACAAGGATTTTTTTGATCAGAGTCTTGATGAGATAAAGCTTCTGAAATTTATTAACAAGCATGATCCTGCGGACAAGCACCATATTCTGCGGTTGTATGATTACTTCTATTATCGGGTAAGCTCAAATGTAAACCCCTTAGAATATGATTCACAGATTCATGTTATACCAGAAAAGTATGTGTTGAATGCTTCCTTGCTCTTTAGGATTGACTAGGTAGTTGTTACATATTGTTATTCATTGTCAGACATTTGTTTACCTGTTCTAAATTCTCTAGTTGATTTGTGTATGATCACCATCCAACCTTACTTCTTCCCAGTGGGAATAACTTCAAATTCTTCACTGCATTGATCCTACTTCTCCAGATCGGTCTGTGTTTGTGCTGTTATAGGAAAGCACCTTTTATTTGTGGAATGGTGATATGAAGTGGGGGAACTATCACTTTTGTTCTGTTATAATTTGTTTTCCTTGACGGACACATTTTGGATGATTGGCTATTTCTTATTGAGGCTTCTTTGAACACTGGCCACAGGTCTGCATTCTTTTTGAGAAATGAAGGCATGGCGATTTATGTGGGTATATGTGAATTTTACTAACTTCTAGTTACTGTGAATTTGCTTTGCTTCAAATGGTCACATGCTTGGCCCTTGTGTGTTATTTCCTATATGGGCTGCTAATAATCCATATAATATGACACCAGTATCAGAATACCTAGATACTACATAAATAGGATGGTACAAGGTCCATCATATTGAACTACATATTTGTCTTCTCGGCAGACAATGAGCTAAACACATTTTTTCCATTTCATATGTAAACAATATTTACTTCGTTTTTCTGCCTTATGTTTGTATTTAAACCATGTGTTACCACTATCATATTTAAAAACGACTCCTAGCAATTATCAAGGGGAAACAATATTGTGTAAACCGAATCAGGTTTGGGAAATGAACATAATTGAACCAAAAGTCTGTGCTTCGGACAGATAATGACAAGCTTTAATTCAAAGGCTTCAACAGTCTTCGTTATAGTTGTGGGAAAACCGTATCAGTTGGACTATGTTTCAATTATAACCGATGATCATTTTCGCCAAAACATTGTTGATTATATTATATCTGCAATAAGCCATGCATGTCTTATTTCTTATTTCTCTCTCTCTCTCTCTCTCTCTCTCTCTTTTTTTTTGGTTTACCATCTTTTTTTTGTGGATATATTTGTTTAGTATTGTGTCTAATTCTGCATAATGTGGATGCAATTTTCTCTCATCGAAAAAAACACAAAGTATTTACTTAAATGATGCTGTTCAAAGCAATGACACACACCTCAGCTTTACAAATTCGAAAAACTGAAATGTTAAAAATTGTAGTTAATTGGATGCAAAATCCTTATCCAAATTACCCAGGCCAATGATCTTGCAACTAATTCCCCTTCCTATATTACCTATTAACAAAGAAGAAGAGTTCCTCTATGGAAAGAGCATCTGTAAGCAGCTAACTCAGGCACCCACCCCAAAGGAAAGTTCTTTAATCTGCTCCCTCATCTTCCTCTCATCATTTTGTACCATTGAATGCCATTAATTTTGGTACATCCGTGCATGAGAAATTGATTAGGCACTGAGGATAGTTATTGTATTTCAGGAGCATTTGCTAATTGTTTGTGAACTTCTCAAGGCAAATTTATATGAGTTCCATAAGTTTAATAGAGAATCTGGTGGGGAAGTTTACTTCACAATGCCAAGATTGCAGGTTTTTCACAATGCTCGTCTCTTGTGGAATTCTTTTCTTCTTGAGATAAACAAATGTGAACTGCTTTAGTAATCCTGATCTATGCAGTCAATTACTATTCAAGTTTTGGAGGCTCTTCAATTCCTTCATGGACTTGGGCTAATACATTGTGATTTGAAGCCTGAGAATATCTTAGTAAAAAGCTACAGTAGATGTGAGGTGAAGGTCATTGATCTTGGAAGTAGTTGTTTTGAAACAGATCATCTCTGTTCGTATGTGCAATCCAGGTCCTATCGTGCACCAGAAGTTATATTAGGACTGCCATATGACAAAAAGATTGATATCTGGTCACTTGGCTGCATCTTGGCAGAGCTTTGTACTGGCAATGTAAGTTCATTCCTCTAATTTCTTACGGTTTTTTTTTTTTTTTGATTTTGTAGTACAATAATGATGTTGATTGTTGTGCTTCAATAATCATATATTAAACATTATTTTGTTAGAGGTTGAATGATGCCATAACTCATATCCTTTGATGAACAAGCCAAGACACTATTTTTTAAAAATCAAAGACACAACATGTTAAGTACACATAAACTAAAATTATGGCTTATACTTTTTTAATTGATAAACATTACTGTGTTATACTAAATTTCTTGATTATCGCTTTTGTTTATGATGAAGAAATCAAATAATTTCCCTATGAAAGTTTAGTTGTGTTATTGCCTTCATTTGCTTCACCTCCATATTCATCTCCTCTCTCTTGAGTCTCAACTTTGTGCCCTATGAAAATTTAGTGAAAGAAAAACATCGCCTACCAAGTAAAAAAAGTATCTTTTAATTGTGGGAAATTTCTAGGGAGTGGGGGCTATAGATAGAAATAAAAGAGAGAAATAGGGTTTTGTAAGTTTTTAAAATTATAAAATCCATATCTTTTGAAATTTACAAAATGGCCCATAATTTCTAAAAAATTATAAAATTACTCAACGTGTCTAGCATATCCAGAATGTGTTGAACTAAGAAAAGTTTGACAGATGTCGGACATGTCGGTATTCGATACGTGTCAGATACTGATATTTTAAGTTCCAAAGAGTTGATGCTTCTTAGATATTGTGATATACCTATGATTTAGGGATATATCATGATTTTGTCATTGTATTGAGGCCTAATACCAATATATATATGTTAGGCTGATATGTTGCACATCTATTGATATTTCATGCTCCCAATAGTTATAGATGTGCTTCTCTGCATCATCTGGGTGTTGATTATGAACCCCTCTTCTCTCAGGGTGATGTGCGCTATATGGATTTTCCAATAATTATAGCATGGCTGTTTGCATTATCTGTTTGTTGATCAATTGTCCTGAATGCCCCTGAGTACTACCAAGGGACTTGGGTCTTTAGTGGATTAACCAATTTGCCATCTTATCCTGTTGCAAGCAAGCCTTGGCCCTTCTAGAAGGATGTTCTTTAGAAAAGAGGTGTGTTTCTTTTCCAAGAACCCTCAAAAGCAAAGACCAACTCTGTATCATTCTTGTGGAAAATCAACAGAAAAACTATTGGTCAAAGCATTGCTTCCTCTTGCAATTTATCATCCTTCAACATTTTTTTCCTTGCAGAACCTTTGAAAAGAAAACTAGGTGGAAGATTATTGATCAGACAATGGGAAATTCTCCCAAACATAAACCCCACCCCCAAGTTTAGTACGAATTTGAGGCATAAACATACCAATATTTTGCCTTGTTGAATGGTGAGACTTGTGTGGTACTCATTTTTTGGATGCTTAATACCATTTGATTTTCCTATTACCAAATTTGAACCTGGCTACCTACAGAAGACCAAAACAAATTAAGAATCATTTACTTTTTCTATCTTATGCACTCTCAACAGCCAAACCACTGTCGCACAAATTTTGAATGTTCCTGTGAAATGGGGAGGCAAATCTGTGGATGATTACAAAATTTAGAAGCAGCAAACTCTTTGGAGATGGGAAACTGAAACCGGTCATCTTTTATCTATTTGGTTTAGCTCCTGTCCAGAGGTATAGTTTGGATTTGCTGATGATACAGTTATTCATATCCAGCACACCTTTGTGCTGTCCCGTCCCAAGGTATTGTAGAAAAGTAAGCCACATGAGGAGCCATACATAATGAGATGGAAAGTGAAAAGTCCCTGCCCTCTCGTTTGTTTTCCCTTCTGTTTTGTTTTCCTCTTCTTTTTATATATCTTATTAGATGGAGTTGTGGTCATAAGGGTATGGAGAGTTGCATTTTATCTGCTGGTGAAAACGTGTAAAGCTATTCTCTTGTAGGCTAGTTCCTTAAAGCCTATACTGGATGACTGGATGCTTGCCTGTTCATCTGTGGTTACAAAATGTGTCTGCTCCACTGTAGTCTTCTCCTGCGCTGCTTCTACTGCAGTGCTATTAGTTGTCGGTTGCCACAAAGATTATAAAGCTTCAATTTTCCTCATGGGACATACCATCTCCTTGCATGTGGTTTCTCCAATTTCTTATCAATGTGTGCTTTACCACCTGAATACCACAAAAAAGTACTATGAAGAACAAAGAGAACAGCAATGCTGAATTGAATGCCCCTTACATTCTGTTGCATGGGAGGCTTCTAACAATGAATCATGCCTTGTAGTTGCCTCTCTCTGGCATTGAGTGATCATCTTGTGTCTCGCTTCTTTTTGTTGATTTTCCCATGACTGTGTATGAATTTGACCAGGGAGTAATGTCCCTTATGTTTAGACATTGCTAAAGTTACATTCATGAAAAAATATCAACCAGCATGTCAAATAGCATCCGATATATATTGGTATCAAAATGCCCCACCAACAATATTTCTTGCTACTGGAAAAATATGATGTTCCAAATATCAACCGAATGCATCACCATTTTGTTTTGATTTGCTTTGCTCTTGGATGTTAAAATCTACACATTAAATATATCTATATCTTTTTTGAAAATTAAATTAAGTTTTGTGGCAATTTTCAATGACATTGAAGGATATCAAGATTAATTTTGATAAAATTAACTAAAATTCCTCAATTATATAAACAAATGATTAAATCTGATAATTTTAGTATGTAAGTCACTTTTAAGTTTTTTGCATCCACGATGTCAATACCATACGTCCACACGAATAATACCAATATTTTCATCCATGGTTGCATTATATAAAACCTTTCAATATTTCTTTGGAAATAGATTAAATAATCTAGAATATGTTAATTGCTTATTTTTATGCACCAAGATTCAGCGGTCATCTAGGTTATCCTCAGCAGTGTCTGAACTGTATCAGTGCATGCAGTTGAAAATCGCAGAAGAAATGACATTACTGGATGTCACATTTGAGTCATTAAAATCCTTCTGAAAATTTTTGAAATTTATTAGAGTTCTCCTTTTGGGAAAATATCCGGATTTTTCGGTTTTTGTTGGCTATGTTTGCTGTCTCTTTAAGTTTTTTCTCTCCTCCAGTTCTTTCTCATTGTTCTTTGTTTGATATTTGATAAATTTTGTACCTTTATATTTGATGAAAGAATTGATCACAACATTGCTTATGAGAGCATATTCATGGTGTAGGCTCCAATTTCATTTAGCTTGCATAGCACCTGAATTATTAACAACCAAATGAAACTTAATATGTAGCTCTTGTATTGAAATTTGTGTTATTTATGTATTGATAGTAGTATTTGCCTGGAAAATTTGATGTCTTTTTGAATTTTCACTAGCCATTCTTTTTGGCTTGCCTTGATAGATGCTGCAGTTAAAGGGTTTTCCCCATCTCTCCCTCCTGCCCTCCCCAAGTTATGGTGTATGCTTCGGCTCCTTGATTTTTTTTCTCTAGACGTGGGTCCTCCCCAACTATTGCCTGAGACTATTGTTCAAATAACCTGTGGAACATAAGAACTGTTGAGAGTTCAGCTACTGGTTTCTTCAGTATTGTCATGAAATTATTCTTTTTTAATCTTTTAGTTCTTTTCTAATGATTGTTACCATGTAGGTCCTTTTCCAAAATGATTCAACTGCAACTTTACTTGCTCGAGTGATTGGAATAATTGGTCCCATTGACCAAGAGATGCTTGCCAAAGGACGAGATACATACAAATACTTCACCAAGAACCACATGCTTTATGAAAGAAACCAGGTATTCCACCGCTTTTTATTTTTTCTTGGAAAATTCATTCATAGTCTACGTCCTATCATGTTTGCATTTGGCTTTGTTTGTATAATCTAAAATGTGACAAAATGAGGTGATTTCACAACCTTTAAGAACATTTTATCTTTTTGTTGGTTTGATACGCCCCTTGATTATGGCCCACTATATCAAAAGAATGAGTGGTATTCAGGTTTTACAGTTTTTTACACAAGTGTTGGTCCCTAGAAGAAGTTCTATTGCCCCAAGCCCATTTCATGAACATTGAGTTCAATATTGATGGATCTTTCATCCATGATATGTTTTAGCATGATTTTCCAGTTTGAAATCCACCAAGATAGACCAAAGCAGGCTAGATCCTGAAAATGTCTGTTCATTTGTTGTTGGGGTTCGAAAGCATCTTTGTATAGTTATAGACAATTCAACAATTTAACAATCAAAAACATATTTCTCATTTCCATTATAGAAGATCTATTAGATGAATTGCAAGCCGCCTTCTTCATTTCAAAACTAAACCTGCAAAAGACTCATTGAGTTGGGATCACTAAGTAATACTAATTTAATAAAAAATACTAATATAATAGAAAAGAACTTGTATACTTTCCCCGATTTTATTGCTACTGTGGGCTTTATGCAATCGATCAGATCATATAGATATCTCTTTAACACATCATAGGTCATCAAAAGGATCTAGGAAACCCACCAAAGCATAAAAGCTAGAAGGGCCTTAAGGGAATATGTGGGTTGGATGGAATGGGATATGGTTTGTTAGTGCTAGTATGGTCGAACCGATCACTTACCACATGTCGAGATGGACAACAATTATGCATCTGATGTTAGCAATCCAGCTGAACTCTCTGCACCACACCACATTCAGAATAGAATCTGTGTTCCAAGGGATAACGATCTGAGGAAGGAAGTTTTTAAAGCGAAGGCCACTAACATAAAAGAAAGTTAAATTTCCAGTAATGGGATAGCTAAAGTGCATAAGTCAACATCTTATATTAATTTCTCTGTCTTTCAAACCCCCAAGCTGTGCATCTTTTTAGGAAAGAGCTATAAGCCGTCCCGGCAGCATTCCCATGATATCACTATTCAAGACAATAAGTGAGATCCTTTATCCTTGGTGACCAGGCCCTATTCTTCCTAAAATGGATAACTATTTTTCCATTTGACATCATGCAAACTTATTGATATGGTACTTCCATCTCGCAGATTGGTGTAAAAAATTGTGTTGTCTTCCTATAATATTCCGTTGAAGTCTTTGGTGACATGACTTTCTTTAAGTACTGAAGCATGCCAATATCATTGAAGATTAAGCTAATAATGAAACTGTATAAAATCTAAGGTAAGAATCAAGATGGTGAGAGCACAGTTGTATTTTGTGAGTTTGTGGTAAAGTCCCCATTGCTAACATTTGACCTCAGACGCCGCAACACACCCTTAACTAAGGTAGAGTCCCTTTTTTTTTTGGCTATTGGGTTTCAAAATTTATCCCGTGGTTCTTGGCTCATCTAGCTCTAGCTCATTGGCTGATTGCTTTTCATAGCAAACATTCAACAGATCACATCAACCACCCGTATTGCTTCCTTCCCTTCACAAGGGAAGCAGTATCATTGGCTTCTAGCGGTAGATATTCTCTCAGATTCATCCAAGCAACTCTGCCACTTAAATAAAAATGGTTGGAGATCAATTGTAAGGAACAGTGAACTCAATTATAAGATTTTTGTCAAAATCTTACCTTGGCATCATTACCGTAAGTTTCGAAATCAATAAATTATATGTTGTAGAGAAAGAAATTATATGTTCAAAATCAATAAATTATATGAACTCAATTCTAAGATGTTGGAGAGCAATTATATGTTATACTGAGCATTGTCTCCATGATTCGCCAACCCAAAGCATCTTTAACCTAAAAAAGTTTTAAAGTCATAAATGAATGGGAAAATCACAAAACGTATGCCATACTAATAAAGAAATCATAAATAAGCTGAAAACTAAATTCAACTAGATACTTCTCCATGATGAGATTTCTCACTTGCATTTACTTTTATCGGGCAACCACCAAACTGTAAAGTTCTCCCAATCGGCTGTGTTATTAGATGGAATTGTAATTCCATTCCAGATATATTTCAAGGGAATTACAATTTCTTTGTTTGGTTGGAACCTAAAAGTAGGAAATACTAATTCCCTCGGAATTGCAATTACATGAGAATGGGGAATATAACTAATGCTAGAAAGGTGGGGATAATTTTTATTCCTAGACTTCCCAGTCAGTTATCAAAGACCATTGCCTTACTGGCCATGCTCTAGCTGCATTCCATCCACCCCGCCAGCATCAGCCACCCATCCTTGCCAGCACTGGCCACCTCTATCACCTGCCCCATCACTGTTTTATCACCACATGGAACATGTGGAATTGTAATTCTCACTAAATTTTGTGCTCCGATGAATAGTTATTTCCTGCATAAACCAATTTCTACCGTCTTCTTTGCAATCGTTTTTCCTAGATAATAGTTATTTATTTCCCCTCATTCTATTTCAACAATCAAACATACCTTAAGCTAATTTGACAAGCTTCCATTGCACAAGGGAATTGGAAAATCTAACTACCATCATGCATTTGCAATGCCTTAACACCCTGCATTTTTTGCTGGCGCATCTCTGCTATTCCATAGGACATCTTTTCCATCACCTTTGGAACAATGAAGTGAAGCATTGACAATACGCTTTTATTGCATTTAATGTTCTTGATAGAAATCAAAAGGATGATTATGCCTCCTATCGATTTCCTCTAACCAGTCTGTTATTTGCATCAGCAACTTCTTTTAATCATCTTTGATGAACAATACGCAATTGAACCAACATAGAATTGTTATGCTATAACATCTTTAATAAACTATCAGAGTAGATATGATGATATAACTTAACAAACTCGACAAAACTTAATGTATCAAATTTTATATATCATCATTAATATTTTTATTTTACCACTTTACACTTTATACTTGCCAAAAGGTACGAAATATAAGCAAAAAAACTGAGCGAAAATGTGTCGAAGACTTGTCCCAAGAATGTCCAAAACATATCCAATGTGTCCCAAGTGTCTAAAACTTGTCTAATGTGTTGGAATTTTAAGAAATGAAAAAAATGGATACTTGTTGAAGCATGTCTAGCATATGTCAGAGCGTGTTGGGAGAGTGTCAATGTCCAATATGTGTTGGACGCCATAGTTTTAGCACCGGGAGACTATCTATGTTTCTTTGATGCATACAATCCCCATCAGCCATTTGATTTCACATCCTTCTGAATTTTTTGTGCCCTTTCTCTTCCACATCTTGGTATTGCAACCTCCACAAATTGGTCCAGCCGGTCTCTAATATCATCACCAGGAGGAAGAATCATCTCCTCTCCTATATATACCCAGGGACTTTGGCTCCTCTCAGCAACAATAAATCCGGCTATAAAACGTTGCCAGTCCACCCTGATGAAAAGCACTGTACCCCCATTATGAACCTCTCTCAATCCATTGAAATCATCCCCATATAAGCCTGGGTAATTTTGCTCCATTATCTACCTTTAGACCTTTTTTGTGAAGAAATCTATCCCATGCCACAAGCTATGCCGGTACTGGTTCTTCCTCAACTCAGATCATTTCTATTTATCATGATGGAGTAGATACTGATCATCTGAGCCATTCTAGAAGAAAGTAAAATGTGATCCACGTACTCTGAGTTTTGGCATAAAGTTAAACACATCTATTTGACAAAGAATAGCCTCTTTTGCAAAAATATCCAGCGGAAGATTTCTTTTCCATAATGCTTCCATTTATATACACACAAACACCAAAAAAAAAAACAAAAAAAAAAGAAGAAGATAAACAATGTCCAAGGAAACTGATCTGCACCTCTATTTAGAAGTACCATATAAGAAGCAACTGAGAACTTTCTTATAAGAATAAATATTTGTGAGGCAAAGTCAAGGATGTTGTGGTTTATGGTGACTCTGACAAATTTTGTCCCTTGGCAGTTTGGAGGTTGATGACAAATCTGTTAAATCACTCTGAACATATTGTGAAATTTTATGAAGACTTTCAGAATTCTGCATATGTGAGGCTGAAGATTGATGACACTGCTTGCTTAAATTTCTGAAGTTAAGAAATTTCTGCCGTACTTCTCATATTTACCTCACATTTTGCAAAATCCTTGCTGAGAAGAAGTGACAACATCCCTCTTGATTGTTAGGAAATAGAACCCTGCCTCCCAGAAACCTTTAAGAAACCTGCTTGTGACTATCTATGTCTAGCCTGAGATGCACAACTGAAGTAATGCCAAAGCCTTGTACTCTGGGTCACCTTTTTTTTAAATTTTTTTATTGTGTATTGTGAAAAGATTTAAAAGTCGCCATTTCAAATGAAGGAAATATCTCTTTACAATGCTGGAGTGAGGTTACATACATCTAAGCCTTCTAGATTGGTGTGGCATTCGCCTCCTTTTTATATGTAATAATTAGAGTATCTAACCAGAAAAATAAGAAAGGCCCTTGTGTTTAGAGTAATAAAGAATTAGTGCATAATAGCTAGAGTAAATAAAGAAGGCAAGAGTATGATAATTAATTGTATCCCTAGTGTTTTATCTTAATAATGGATAGCGTGTGGATTATATTATTCAGTTGTTGTGGTTCCTCTAAGATTAGAAGTTTAACATTTCTTTTACCCATCAGGAAACCAACAGATTGGAATACTTGATTCCTAAGAAGACATCCTTGAGGCATCGGCTTCCTATGGGAGACCAAGGTTTCATAGACTTTGCTGCTTATTTGCTAGAAATAAATCCGAGGAAGCGCCCTTCTGCATCTGAGGCCTTGAAGCACCCGTGGCTCTCATATCCTTACGAACCCATCTCTTCATAGGATTCCAATGATTTGAAGATCATCTTCTGTCAGAAATAACATGCCACTTTGCTTTGTGATTCTTGATCACGGCAGGTAAATTTGATCGCCTATTTGAAGCGAATATTAAGGCGTGCTGCTTTTGCTTGTGACATCTTCCTTCATTCCAATCACCCGGGTGGTTGTATTCCTTGTTAACTTTAGCGAAGAATGTGACTTGGCAGTGTGGAAGAAGTGTATTTTCTAGGACTTTTTAAGTTGTTTAGTTGGTAGGGGAAGATCTTAGATTTTGTTGTACATGAAGTTCGATTGTTATTGTAAGCAGTTCACCAATAGTTCTGTAGCAAGTTCATTATTAAGTTCCGGGCCAGCTTGAATATGTCGAATTAAATTGATGTAGTTTAGTAGGGATTGAAGATCTCGATTCAGGGTAACATCATGTTCCTTTTCAACATGCAGAAGTAGGATCTCAAAAGCTGCCTTGAGAACTATATGTGATGTATTTTTTGTGGCCATGCATTGCATAAAAGATGGCCGTTTCTTTTGCTTATTTCTTTGCGCACTCGTTTGATTGTTAATAAAAACAATCAATACAACGAATGGTTTATACATGCAATCAACGCAGGGCGATTCTGGAGTACATCAGGCGTCGAGCATTGAGATTGTGCCATTCAATCAAATCAATTCGATCGGCTTAAAATTTTATAGGGTTTGGTTAATATATACATCGATATTATAATTGATCATATTTTGTGTAATAATGTTTTATTCCAATATATATTGAAATAACAAAACATAGTGCTGTTTGACAGTATTAGAAAAATATTAAACATAATAATAAAAAATATCAAACTTTTTTTAACATTTTCTAAGTAACGATCAATCAATAAACAGTCCAAAAAAATAAAACCCATTTTTTAACCGAGTCAAAGTAGTTTTTAACTCATTGGGTTGTTCCGAGGGCAGTGATGTACTCTGTTTCCCCCCCCCCCTTCAAAATTTAGTCCCAAAATTATTTTATCCCAGTCGTGTTTAAAATAAATTTTTCATTGGAAGAACCAATTTTTGGCGGCTATGATCAGATTAATGGCCTTAAATTATACAATTTAGCGATTTCAGTCCGAAACTGTATGTATTTGGCTAATCTAGTGGAGTGTGAAGGCCTCAAACATATCACAATGGAAGAGAATAATTGGAGTAAGATGAACAAGAAGTCCGATGCTCAGATTAGATAAAGATTGGTCATAGTGTGTTCTATTATGTTGCACAGGAGGTTAATTCTCATGTACTCTATAAAAAGTTTGAGGACTTGTATTATTGTCAAAATTACACAGAATAAAGCTCTTCTAATATGAAAGCCAATGAATCTTACACTGTAAAATAAAATTTTAGTCACTTTACTATTTTATTCTCATATTATTCTATTTCAACAACCAAACATAGCGTTAGTATACTAGTAAATTTCAGAACTAGATAAATAAACTCTCGTCCTTTAACATGATACTTTAGAGATAAAGAGTGTAGGCTCTTCTATTTTTCATTTCTTAACTAAACAATTGGGAGAAGCTGGTAGTCTCTTGCGGCAACTCAATACCAA
>JAOVVI020008769.1:0-14005 GCA_028571085.2 Nepenthes alata
TCATGTGATCGAACTGTCCACAATTTGAAACATGCTCTCAAAAAGTTATCAAAAAATGTTTATCCATAAAAGTATCCATGAAAATATTTCACGATATCTCTTTATCTTCCCGACCCATGACTCTTTTCTCATTAACCACTCATGGTTGGCTTTGCTTTCTAACTTATGTGAGGCAAACATTACCTTATCTCTTTCCGAATATTAGATCCCGCAAACACTATTTTAATTCTCAGGATCCACATTTTAACTTCCATAGGATCCGTGCAACCCAAAAATTAAGGCACTTGATTATTATTAAATCAATTATAAATCAACACCCATAAATTTGCTATCACCAAAAATTGACTCCAAGTCATCCTGACCTCACGCAATTAATTTCACCTTATCCGTCCCACTTACCATGCTATTTATGCATCCCTGCTCCTAGTTGTTGGATCAAGATGTAGCGACCTGAGTTCGGATCCTCGAACCCGACCCGGACCATTACAGTGAAAGTCTCGAATCATCCCCAATTTAAAAAATTACACATCATTAATTAACTTAACATCATCAAAACAATAATAATAATTTCAATAAACGATATCGATGTCCCAAAATATCAATTCTCATAAAGAAAATCTAACACAAGTCAAACAATAACTAAATTAAAAATCTTAAATCCCTATCCGGAGAGTCTCAAACTCTGATATCACCTCTATCTGGTGGCTACCCAAAAGTCACGTGATCCCTTTTTATTCTGATATCAACCTATCTAATCTAGAGCTAATAAAATACAATGGTGAACCGAATACCCAGCAAGTAAAAATGAACAATAAATGAGTACAATAAAGCATCTCGGATGATAAAATAATAAATACGATCAATCATAGAAGGTAATATATCCACCACGATCCGAGACTCAATAACATGTCGTGTCCATGGCTCGAAGGCCACGTGAACGGCTAAGTATCAAGGAAATAACATGGATTCCATCGAATCTGATCATCAGCATAATATGAGGTCACAACTGTATGAATGATAGAAGTTTCCATGGACCTTATTCTACCATACTGGACCAAATGCCATGTATTTACGCCCCCAACGGCTGGGTAATGCAACGAGGTTATCCATGGTATCCAACTACCCCTATAGTCCTCCCAGAGGCTGTACTAGTAGCATGCCGACACCACCTTCGATACCCCTCGCCAATCATAACCCATATATCATCTTCTACGATGGTTACCAGGTTATAAGCATTCCTCTCGACTCACTGTATGATATAATAAGAATCCAATTATCAGTTTAATTTGAGGTCACCACTGTACGAGATAATAAGGATCTCTTTGGACTTTATTCAACCATAGTGAATCAAAGACCACGTATTTTCGCCCCCAACGGCTGGGTAATACAACGAGGTTATCTATGGTATCCAATTACCCCTATAGTCCTCCCAGATGCTTACCCGTAGCATGTTGATACCACCTTCGATACCCCTCGCCAATGATATCCCAGATATCATTATCTACAATGATCACTAGGTTATAAGTATCCCTCCGTAATAACAATGACCTCAACCTTCGCAATAAAATTAGTATTGGAAAAGTATAGACTACTCTACGGTCCCACGGACTCCTATATGTCCGATTACTGTAGAGTCTTCATACACTCCTTCACTTATCCATATCGTGCCAATAGAATATACACACGCCAACGAAATTCACGCGTAGAATAATTTATCAAAATTCATCGATGTGGTATATGAATAATCAGCTAACAGACTATCATTATTCTGAACTCACTAGACGCTTATAAATATACCAACCCACATGTGTATAACTTCATATAAACATTTCCTACCATCCATATATATCAATATAATTATATACCATCTCATATGTAATTATATATATATCTTCCATCATTACAAACAAATAATAAATAAATAAATATATATATATATATATATACACGTACACACGCAACACAAAGTAGCTCAGCTACCTCTGCACACCCTCACACACCTAGCAATGACCTCGTAGTAGCACTTACTGCTTCACACGCACGCACACACAGCAGTCCTGCTGTTACACACATACAAACTACTCCCACACACAACACACACACGAAGCACACAGCACATACCATTCCTTCAATTTACACCTACATAAACACACCCACTGCTTCACATGCGCACATCAACACATACACACCCACGGCAGCTCCTGCTGCTTCTCCACACACCCTCAAACCCATCACATGCACACAGCAGCCTCTGTTGTCTCCTCACTCACAAACGCATGCACACAACACCCATACAGCACACACGACTACTCCAACCGATCATTCCCATGCAACCCACACACGGCTACACAATAATATACATATGTGCACAAAATAGCCGTAAAATAATTTTAATCACCGAAACTTGACAAAACTCTCCTTCACAGCCCTTCGGCCAAAACAAAATGAAATGCTCTGTTTTTCCCCTTTCTGATTTCCTCTCCTCATCCTCCAAATACCACGAAATCTCACGATATCAGAGGAAATTTACAAGGAAGAAGGAGCTATTCCACATTTGCTAACGACGCAAGCATAGGATCAACGCCACGAAGAAAAATCAATTGCAAAAGGGAACGAAGCATGAACCGAGAATTTGCTTACAAATTTCAAGAAGAAATGTCAGGAAAGGAAATTTCACTTGTGAATTCAAGGAGAATGACAGTAGAGGGTTTCACTTGCAAATCAGATGAGAAATAACAGTAGAGGGATTCACTTGTAGAATACCGGTCGGAGCACACTCATTGCCTCCAGGTCATTGAACCCGTTTGGAATTAAGGGAAACAGAGCCTGTTTCCATTATTGCCCAAAATCCCCAAAAATCAGGGGATAACATGTAAAATTGGTAATTCATAATTCCATTAATTAATTTACAAAGCCCTAAGTCATCGTTGATTCAAAAGAGCCAGTCGCAACCTCATCGATGCCGAAGCTCAGCATTCAGACTTCGTAATTTGTACCCTTCATTTTTAACAATTTCCCACCAATTCCAACCATAAAATTTGAGATTCAACAATAACAAGGATGGAGGAAGAGATAATTTTGTGAAGTAGGAAGTTTACTTGCAACAATCAGAAAGATTACTTGCCTCAATCCTCTCTTCACTTCTCGACGATGGCGGCAATGGTAGGGCGTTCTCTGCTTACTCCCTCATCCCCTAACCCTAATGCCACCTTAAGTAATCAAAGGGCCAGTTAGGGTTTCCTTCAAATTTTCATGTGAACTTCTCTTTTTTCTAGTTCTCGCTCGGAGTAGATCCTCTAAGACGTTCAAGTTCTGCCATCCTTCTAAGCAAATTCATACACTTCGCTTCTCAATCTCACAATTCTCCACCACCACATGCAATTCTTCATCTAGGAATCATGAGTTAGTTGCTAATATCTCTTCTGAAATAAAAACAATGTAGGTTAGTTCACAATTCGGGCATTAGCTATGACACCGCAAGCTATACAATTCAACATAAATGCTGATATTAGCTTAGTTCTAGCCTAAGTTACTTAAACTTGAATAACTAGAACTATCTGACCTAACTAAATTATCCTACACCTTCATCTACTTATTCAATCTGTCTTACTCTAATCAAAATTTTTGCACAATAATCAGATCAAAACTAATACATCTTATTCTCTAATACTAATTGTGATGACCCCAAAATTTTAATAAAAAATAGGCATGGTTTCTACTATAAAATGACCGTCAGTCTAAATACAAACCTATATAATATCCCTATAAAACACATACATAACACTACAACAACCATCATAGGACCCAAATGCCACAATATATTTGTGGCTCTAACGAATTTTCAAAGAAACCAGCAAATTTTCAATAAATCAGTGCATTAGAATGAATCCCAAGTCATTTATAAAATCACCTCTACGGTTCGCCGTAAACTGGAAAATATTCCATGTGATAGGACACAAAGCAACAAGTCTATTCTGATAAGATGGAGTATCCCTCTATCGAACTGAAGGAATGATGAAGATCACCGCTCAACTGACTGTTAGAGATGGCTTTCGGGTGAGACTCATTGCAGTCTGTAAAAGGAATGGCTTGACCGGCTTCGGAGGCATGTGGAATCCATGGAAGCATGAATAGAGAGAATTTTTTGGTCATAGGGTTGACCAGATTTTGTGGCATGGATGGAATGGACGGCTTTTCCGATCAATGGGTTGACCGGACTTTGTGGCATGGATTAGGTAGGGCTCCGGCTAATGGAATGGATTGCTTTTGGCTCAAGTTTTCGATCAACGATCTGACCGGACATAGTGGCATGGCTAAGGTTTGCAAAGCTCAACTACCAGAATGGAATGGATATGCCGGGAAGTTTCTGCCAAGTTGTTTGGATTGGTCGGGATGGCCTGATCTATCAGAATTCCAGGTCAATTTGCTCGGTGTACAAGAATGCCCCTTTTGACTGGTATGCTCCTTTGCCAGTTTGAGAAAGGAAAAAAAATGGGGGGGCTGCTAGCTGGTCAACACAATGACTGGCCAGAATGGCTTTTCTAGTGCTCGGTGCTATTGCCGGTGAGAGTGACACTCTGACCGGCAACCCACCAAAACAAAAAAAAAGAGAGTGGTATCTCATTCTGACTCATCCTCTCACATGTTCCCGCAATGGGCGGACTGTAATTCAATTGACTGATACGACCGGTTTGGTCGATTGGTAGGCAGATGGGTGAAGGTTTTGGGAAGGAATTGATGTCACGGTAAGAATGGCCGATTTGCTAGAATTGGGCGGAATGAATTACAGGACTGGAAGCCCAGTCTTTGATGAATTCTGGTTTGCACCCCATTGTCGGTTTGCCTGTTCAAGCCTGGAATGGATGGAAGTCCAAGTTTGGAATGGCATTGTTTGATTTGCCGATACGGCAAATGTTGTCGGTTTGGCTTGCTGAGCATTTCCAATTTGCCGGTACGTTGATGATTTTGTCACAACCTCTTGGTATGACTTAGAACAGTAGGTCGGTCTAGTAGAATTGTCTGGTATGGCTTCGGCTGGATTGGAGCGCCTACTACTCTCTGGGATTCTTAGAGGAAAAGTGCTTGCCGATTTATCACAATTTCCTCTTTTGTTTTGGAAAATTGGTGGCATGGGGCATCACCAGGTATGCTATATTGTACCTTTTTCCCATTTTGTAGGTCTTGCCAGTTTAGTATTTTTTACTAGTTTGTGGTTCTCCGACTGTTTCCAGTGGTATTTTATCTAAGTTTCATGTTATATTTTCTGGTACTCATGGTATGCCCTAGCGTCTTTGTTCTAACTTTAAGTTGGCAAAACACTTGGGGATAGAATATTGGTATCTCTAATTTTTTATTTTCAATTTAATACAATTGATCGCTTACCAAAAATAAGAATAAGATTATGATATAAATGTATAAATATGAAATATGAACAAATATATTTTCAAATCAACATTATCTTTTCCATTTTTCTTCTTATTCCTTTATGTTATAAAATATGTAGAAATTTATTTATCTTTGTGGACCAGAGTTAGTAGGCCTTACCAACTAATGGTATGGTAGAACGAGGAAAGGAAAGTGTATACTTTCACATATTCTAAGATACAACCCACATAGTTCAACACCACGTGGTGAGCGATATATCTTTAACCCGATATACGGGGGCCATAAAGCTTATGCCACCATGTCCCCCGTGGCCTAGAGGTAATTATCATGCTACCATAGTAATATCCCAAGGCATGTCAGCGAATACTATCCTCTGAATATAAAAATTGGTCCAGATTTTATGATTACTTATTATTAAGGAAATTTCATACTCATTCATAACACTTTGTTCTCGTACCGGAAGAACGGTTCATCAAACTTATCACATCATAGAATTTTCTTCTTACACATTTTATAATTGCATAATTCTTATGAGTTTAAATTTCCATATAACTTAAATTACATACATAATCAACATAAATTATGAAAAAATTTAAAAATTCTTACCACCAAGAGTGTGACAGACGAGCCTTATTCTACCGCATAAAGTCACCGTCAAGCCTAAATCCTTACCTTAAAATAATAATAATAAGGTGGACATAAAAAATTTTCTTTTCTTTTACACAGGATTGTTTGAGGCTGAACTGCATGAGCTGGCCTTCCGATTTTAATTTCAAACCAGGCCGGCCAACATTAAGGTTAGATGGATCTGAAAGTCTGAGATGCTTACTAAACTTTTCCATTTCATTATCCAAAAAGTAATCACGGAAACATAGTAACATCCATAGATTCTTATACAGTGGAACTATTTTACAAGTCTTCTCAAAAATATCAAAAGAAAATAAATTAAGCTCTTCATTTATCAGCTCCAGCCAGCTATGCTATCTAGCTACATCATATGGTTCTACTCAACTTCATCCTCTATAAGCCTCTCGTCATCTGAAAAGTGGCAAGAATGAGTTACAAAGCCCAACAAGATACTCACATACAGAAAATAAAAATATACATATAATCGGATCAAAATAGAGTTTCACAACATAATTTAGCATGTGAAAATCATCATGTCGTTTCTTCTTTATTTCTTATTCTTATTATCTTGTCTTCGAAGAATCCATAAAACCATCCGTAATTCTTATCATCTTTAGGGACCGGACGGGAGCGGACAACATTAAGGACGGGTTGTGTGTAACCCCACAACCTAAAGCCGTATCCTCTCATTATGCTCCCCGAGGCAGGAGGGATGGGAGCGGACAATATCGAGGACGGGTTGTGTGTAACCCCACAATCTAAAGCCGTATCCTCTCATTATGCTCCTCGACGCGGGAGGTAATGACTTTAACCCGGCATACGGGGCCGTAGTCCTAAAGTCTTATGCCACCAAAAGTTTCCCCCCATGGCCCGGGAGGCAATCCTCGAGTGTCACTCCAATATCCTTCATCCATCTTTAACATCAAGTTTAATGGAGACTCAATTTTTAGTTCATATAGTTCAAAAGTCAGAAGTCATAGAGTTCCACTTGCTGATTGGATAACATGTATTTTTCTGGTTCTTATAGCCATGTTCTTAACTTCATCAGTGGAAGTCCGTATAATCTTTCCTTTAATCATTTTAAAGCCGAAGTCATTTTCTTAAAAGCCGGAGTCCTTTTTCTTTCTTAAAGCCGAAGTTCTTTTCTTAAAAAGACGGAGTTCAAAAGCTGGAGTTCCTTTTCTAGCCGAAGCACAAAAAGTCGGAGTTCTTTAAAATCCGGAGCTCTAAAACCGGAGCACTTTTTCATTTAAAGTTTAAAGCTCTACAATCCGGAGTTCTTTAAAATCCGGAGTTCTAAAAATCGGAGTTCTTTTTCATTTAAAGTCCGAAGCTCTAAATCCGGAGTTCGTTAAAATCCGAAGCTCTAAAACTGAAGTGATCTTTCTTTAAACATGCAATTATCAAAATTTATATAATTTGACGAATAATCATACTTTAAGGAGAACATCAGAAATATCAGGGTTTCTTTTTAAAAATGTAATTTAGAATGATTCTTCCTTAAATCAAATGAACAGAACAAATTTCATACATACTGAAACATAAGTTTATAAAAATATCAGATAAAGGAACAGAATAAACTTCATACATACTAAAACATATTTTTATAAGAATATCAGATATACTCGTATCGTAAACATACATAATCATGAACTTTAAAACAGGGTGAGTACTCTTGCCTAGATTTCTTCTACTTTTACTTGATCTTTTGGCCTTCCTTTACTAGAAAACTCTTTTACGTGCCTCTTTCTTACTCTTCTAGTTATTATTTATAGGCCTTGGGTCTGATGACCGTCATTAATGATTGGTAGTATAGAGGGAATATTTCTTATTACAGGGAAAATATTTCTTATTTATGGCTCTATATTTTCCAAAGAGTTTCCTTATTAATTTTCAGTTAATTGAATATTCCCAAAGAGTTTATTAATTCCTGGTTAACTGAATATTCCCAAATAGTTTATTAATTCCTGGTTAACTGAACATTCCCAAAGAGTTTATTAATTCCTGGTTAACTGAACTTAACCGGATTTAGATTTCTTATTTAAACACATTCTGGTCAACTATCGGACATTGACCGGATTACTCCTACACGACTTTCGGTCAACACTTGTTGACCGGATCATCAACTTCGGCTTTCTTCCTCTTGAACCCACAATTCTACTCCGGCCTCACCAACACACAAAGCCACTCCGGCCTTCATATTTATGAAACTAATTCTGAGTTCAAAATATACTCAAGGCCGGTTTAGATTTTCTTTCTTAAAGAGGCTGGTCTTGATTCTCAAGGATAGAGCCGGACTTATTTTGTACTAAGGGAAAATCGAACTTCTTTTCATCATACAAGGGCCGAACTTGATTTCATCTTAAGGCCGATTTACTTTTACTTACTACATTTTTCGGTCATCTGGTGTTGACCGGATTATATGGACTCAATGACTGAAACTTTTTATGTTTTAGAATATGGGTCGTTACAAAGAGAAAAACATAACTTTAGAGTTTCTGGATGACAAATCTCTTATATTCGGTTCACAATATAATTTTTGAAACTCAAAAACTATTGTATACAATTTACATGTAAATAAATATCAAATAATTGAGATAAAGATATTCATGAAGTTGGGGTTTCAATTATCTGAAATTAAATCATGTATAAACCCTACATTACATGGGTAAAAATGCTGGGGAACGGGTTAGGGTTTTCATGTGCGCAAAATTGTATAAAACTATTAAATTGGACACCCAGTGAATAAATAATCATATTCAAAACATGGGTAATCAATCTCCTAAGCCAAATCAATCAAAAATCTCAAAAATAAATAGATAAAAGCATTCGGGTGTAGGATTAGGGTTTCATGTACGAAATACCACATAAAACTTAGAGGTCAAACATGAAATCAACATATATACATACTCAAAACGTTGGTATCATAAAATAAAAGTATTGACGGGTATCGAAATAAAAATATCCGATGAGAACGGAACAAAAAGTCTAAGGAGAGAAAGAAAAGTATATGGGAGCACTTACCTCGACCCTATCAACAACTTCCTTAACTCGCTCAAAACTGGAATCAAACCCGAGAGCCTCAATCTCCCCCTTCTCTCTCTCTTCTCCATGCTCTCTCTCTCTTCTCTCTCAGTGTTCCATGCAAAAATGATGGAAAGAAGCGTCCAGCGTGCTTAAATAGATAAACTGGCACTCGAGTACGCGTCGGGGGCACTTCCGGGCCCCTCCCTTGGATCTGGCACTCGAGCACACGTCTGGTGTGCTTCGGGCACCCCCTACTAGAATCAACACTCAAGAGGGGGATCGACCATGCGTTAGGCACGGGTTAGGCCTGGGGCAAGTCTACAGTGAGCCAGCTTCGCACACGCGCCATTCGGGATTCATTTTGACCCTTTTAACCAAATGTTTTACATCATTGGACTCTAATTTTGATTATATTAGCTTAGTAAATAACGATTACCATAATTTAAAACTCAAATCTTATTTACGGGTTAACTTTTTAAAATTTACAATGCCAGTTTCTGATTTGTCAATTTCAGGTCTTTGGACTTTTCAATCCAATTTCTCCCATGTCCTTTGACCTCGACTTATTTATATTAATTTAATTACACATAATTACTATATTTTAAAAATCGGTACCTTACCCTGATGCTGAATCAAGCAAGTTGGAAAAATAGACCGAATTGGACCCAATTCGACTGAACCGGCAGCCGGCCAAGCAAAAGTATATTATACTGAGGCTAACCTATCAACCAGTAAACCGGCCACCCCAAACTCCTCAAAATGAGTACTAAACTGGGCCCTTAAACTACACCGAAATTGGCTCAATATTCTTAATGATGAATCTAGTAGTCTAAGAAAATGGACTAAACCAGCCTTGAACCGGTGTAATTAGCAGTCGGTTTAGCCCAGTTATCAAATACTAAAGTTGAACTGTCAAACTATGAAATAGTGGCCAAAAATACCTTTAACCCATCACTGAATTGGGCCCCTAAAAGGTGCCAAAATCGGCTAACAGTATCGCAGTGGATGCTAGAATTCGGGCTACTGAAACGGCCAAGTTTGGTCCTTGAACCAGTTGAACCGGCACTCAAATTTTTCAAGATATTATGAGATAATGTTAAGGTATCAATCGGTAAAAATATGCCTCAAATCGGCCCCAAAACTGGACTCAAATTAGCAAGATGAATCGGCTAATATGCTAAAATTTTTAGCTAACAGGTATGCCTTAAACTATTGAACCGGTTCATCTAAACTGGTTCACAAATGATAAAAAATAATAATAAAACTCAGTATGGACCAACCATTGAACCGGCCATTAAATTGGACTTGAACCGATATCCGAGTATAAAGTAATTGTGCTAACATTATACTAAAGGAATCAACCATAGCTAGCCTGAAACTCATGACCGAACCGGCAACCAAATCAGTCGAATATACTACATGTTAGATACAAATTTTTAACATATATAAAAGTTTAAGGTTAAAGATACTAAAATGAACAAGGCATTGACTTCTGTTACAATTTATAGTTT
The DNA here is from genome assembly GCA_028571085.2 of Nepenthes alata. Taxonomy (NCBI): domain Eukaryota; kingdom Viridiplantae; phylum Streptophyta; class Magnoliopsida; order Caryophyllales; family Nepenthaceae; genus Nepenthes; species Nepenthes alata. The sequence goes on from JAOVVI020008769.1 coordinate 10,551, forward strand.
GTTACTGACTATCACATGTTATGATCATATGTTCCGATATTATAGAAAGTTTACATGGGAGCTTTGTATGGCCATTGCATTAATACTTGTTACGTCTTACAGTTCATTTATTTATTACCGCATTTTACGGTCATATGTTATGAAAAGATTATATAAAAATTTGCCAATTTTCAAAAAATGATAGGTATTTTCTCCGGAGTGGAGAAAATTAAGAAAAGAAGTATTAAGAATATGATAAAAGTTCAGTAGGAATTTTTCAAATTTTGAGAAGAAGCAAGAAACAATATTATGGAATTATTTCAGCGAGTAATATTCCTTGACATGCCATAACTTTTATAGTAAAAACTCAAGGATTATCCTAACTGTAGATTTTAGTAGATGATATTTCCTAACATGTCTTAGAATATTACAGTAAAAAATTAAAGAATTGCCCTAGGAGCCGTGATATGGCTTCAAGCCCCATCTACCAGGGTTATAGGTAGTACCACCTTATCCTTGGGGTGTAATAAGGTGGTTAAGGCTTGTAATTGTGTGGAGTGAATACAATCCATCATATCTTTGAGATGTAAATAAGGAAATTAAGGCCTTAAATTGTGTGGATTAACACAATCATTTCTTTAATTGATCACTCCGTAAGCTGGTAAGGTCTACTAACCCTAGTCCCTAAAGATAGATAATGTAAAGACAAATGATAAGTAATGATCAGAAAAGAAAATGTTCAAGAAGACGTAAGTTCATGTATGTTCCTATTCCTCTAACGTATATATATTTATTTTAAGTATAATTATGCATGTCTTTACTTTTATGTATCTTACTGAATATTTGACTCATTTTTTTACTATTTTTCTAACCTCTTCAGATGACAAGTACGAGTTGGTATCCGGTGATCAGGATTGAAGTCAGAAGGTGATTAGGTTCAAATGGTGACGGATTGTAATGTTTTGTAGTGAAAGTCATGTACTCCATCTTGTGATGAACAAAAAAATATACAATATTAGTATTGATCATTTAGTTGTGCTTCCGTAAATTATTATGGTTATTTTTTATACTTTCATAGATTTTTATGGTAATAATTTTGGTACCTGGCAAAGGTACCAGGTACTGATTATTCTAGCTGGAGATCAGTGTTGGCCTTGAGATCGATGGAACTGATTATTCTTCCTGGCAATGGGTCTTTGTCAAAATAAGAACGCTAAGCTGATCGTCTGTCTTCTACTTGGATTGTTGTCTGGTTGGGTCGATGTTCATCAAAAAAGAAAAAATGGAGGATTGCGCGAGTTGCCTCTGTTCTTAACCGGATTGGTGTTTCTTCTCCAGCTACTTGCCCTCTTACCTGAGAGCGCCTTTCTGCTACCTTGGCCAGTTTGGATGTCCTGGTGTTGCACGGATGCTACTTCCTCCTGCTATGACGCATTTGTATTTTTATTGGTGTGCCTGGTGGTTTTTGGCTCTTGTATTTTTATTTTTCTTCGTGTTTCTTCTTATCTGGAGACATGTACAACTATGCTCAGGGCATGCCCCCACCTCTTTGTTCTATTTCCAAGTCGGTAAAACACTTGGAGATAAAACATTAGATTTGTATTATTTTCCTTTATTTCAATACAATTGTATTATAATCGTACAGGGTTGGACCCACTTGATATGGTATCATATGGATCGTGTGTATAATGATTATATATTTATTGGAGTTATATGTAACATGATGTTTTATTAAGCATAAATGAGAATGTGGGATGTCACAGGTGGTATCAGAGAATAGATATATTTTAGATTGATTGATCTTGTGCAAAAGCTTAGGACAAGTTAACTAGATTCGACCATTAAGACGGAATTAGGGCTAGTTAGCTGTAGCCCTAGCCTTAGAATTAGTAGTTGTTAAGAAATTTTGATCTAACTGAAATTTTGAATATTTCTACTGATAGGATTGTAGAAATGACAGATGGGTGAAGAAGCCCACTATTCTAGTCGTGAAAAGTACAATTTTTAAATTTTGGTATGTGTATTATTTGGGATTTAGAGTCTATACCTTCTATTATAACTTATTTATTAATTCGAGAATTACACCTTATGTTAGTTGTAATGATATTTATGGGATCCTTTGGTTATAAATATTATGCACCCTTAGTATTAGATTGGGATCAGTAGATATGATCCAGGGTTTTTGTGACTCGCCAAATGTTAAGGTAATATTAATGGTGATTGGGTTAATGAGTCAATATAGATTGATGGATAAGAATAATTCAATTTACAATTTAAGTTATAAACTTCAATTACAACGAAGACAAGTCGATCGAGAGGTACTGAATTATTTGGCGTACATGATCACATCAGGAAGTTGTTGAGAATATAAAGGATTATCTAACTATATGGAATATTCGAGGATGTTTTTAAAAGAAAGGATGAATCGAGATTAAAGGTCATGAGGCTATTCAAGGTTTCCATAAGTTAGAAGTATGAATTATTTATTAGTTTCGGTTCAGATTAATGAACCACTATGATATATATGTACTTGGGTTAAATTATTATTAATATATGAGAAATTATTTTATAGTAGGATTTGATTTGAAATTTTGAGAACCTCATTTTGCGAATTTAGACAACTCCTCCAACTATAATATTTTGGGAATGAACTTTTTGCTAAGGAATTATTATGGGAAAATAAAAACAAATTTGAGAAAAATCTTACTATCCTCTTAAAGAAAAAGATCATAACTAAAGAACATAAATCTCAAGGACAAAATTTTTATAAGGAATGAGGGATTATAAGGCCTGAGATCACCCAATCAAGCAAATCCTAATAAATCGAGGTCAAAGGATATAAAAATCTGACATCCAGAAACTATTAAAATTAAAATATGTGGACTTAAAAACTTTCATCGACCTAAAGATTTTGGTAAGAATCAAGATTTATTATGTAGATTATGCTATTAACCAGGAAGGCAGAAGTCACTTTGGTACACAATAGTAATACGAAAAATTATCTAATAGACCCGATTAATAACCGATTCAATTACGGTTGATAAAAAGATACCCCGGCTACCGATTTTTCACTCAATTAGTAGCTGAATTTAGCCCAACTGGTTAAATATAACGCAAATCGAATTAATTAAGTAAAATTTAGTATATTTCAAAACCCAACACACATGGTAGCATGTCGTATCACACTTGGTAGCCCAACAATAAGCTGAATTTTTAAGAATTCAACAAGGGAAGGGTCCACGACAGCTAAAACTCCAAATGTATAAATAAGAATTCAGTAACATAAACAAAAAATCAGCAAGAGGGCTCACGGTAACACCAAAAATTTAGAATTTGCTCCGGCCAATGTACATATGACAACACTCTAATTCCCCAATATTTAATAGAAAAATCAATACACACATATTTCACAAGGAAAGACACACACACGGCACTTAAGGCTTAGAATTCCACAAGGCTCGGGCAGCAATATAAAC
>JAOVVI020008770.1:0-14002 GCA_028571085.2 Nepenthes alata
ATCCACATATTGATTTAGGAGCTTGCCAGCTAAGTGATGTCTCCTACTATAAATACAATTCCCCCCCCCCCCCAAAGAAAAGGGAAACAAAAAAGGATAAAAAGATGAAAAAAAGGAATGATGAGTAAAGAAGTTAGATACTTTCCAAACGATTGCATAATTTTCAAAGTTAGACACTCCTTCAATCGAGTACACAAACAAGAAAGATACTCACCCCGACGATTGCACAATCTCAAAGTTAGATACTTAGCCAGCTGAGTGTATAATCTAAAACCACTTTACTTAACGAGTATACCAAACGAAGTCTTGCCCTCTGAACAAATACTCATCCCCATTTACTTTATATTCTCGCACTCATTTCCTTATATCTTTCTTATCCAAGTAGAAAAATTTTTAAATTGAGTATCGAAAAAAATATCGAAGATTAAGTGTCGTATATCTTTTACCTTTTATTTATCTTATTGTGGTATACAATATTCAAATTCTTAATTATGAAGACTAGACTAATATCTATTCAGACACCCATACCTGACAAGGTGGTTTACTAATTTATACAATAATTCAAATTTTTGAAGTACATTAATGTGGAGGGGGGTTGTTGTTAATTTTTATAAAGACTATTATTTTAAATTAATTACATTTATTTTCAATAATTTTGAATCCCCGTGAATCGTGTTCCAACCACTCGAATTTTATCCCACCCGAGACCGAGCACGACCACAGAAACATCCGTCTTGCATGTAACATTTGAGGTAACTTTATTGGTCATCTTAGTATGCCTGCCATTGTAAGGTGTCAGTGAGTAAACCGGAGATATGACGATTTTGGCATTCAGAATTTCCACAGCTTATGTCCGATTACCTCTAATTCCCCATCCTCCGAAGGTCTCTCTGTCTCTTCTGTATTTTTTTCCCCAAACTGCTTGAGTGGTAGAATTAAATTTGTGCTAATCGGTGGTGTTGCGTCGTTTATTTTCGCATTATTACGAAATTTCCTTTATTGTGCCAAATTCTGGAAAATACATGGTCATGGATGATTATGGAGCACCAACGTTTGTGCCTGTTGCTAATTTGCTACTATCTGGGTTTTCTTTACAAGTAGAAAAATACCGGTTCTGTTGTATAGGTGATGAGGCATATGAACTTCGTTATTGACTTGTAATCTAGAAGGAAATAAATTCATGTAACGGATTGCAAGATTTGTGAAATTGTGCTTTGCAGGAAATTGTTATATAATATTATTAGGATATCATATAGTATTGACAATTGATATCTTTTAATTTAGGTTATTTATGTATATTAGGATATATGTAATATCCTCTCTAAATTAGAGGATTGATATCCTCTAATTTAGGTTATTTGCATAATTACTATTATTACAGCTTGCTTAATTTATGCTGCTTCATTCTCCTATAAAAAATAATCCATTGTATAGTTACATACCCTCCTCACCAGTTCCCTGGACCCGTGGTTATACAACTGTTTTTGGTTGCCAAAATCAGTCGCAGAATCCCCTGTTGCTCAATGGAGCCTCCTCTGTTGCCCAATGATTGGTACCGTGCCTCACTAATAAACCGTGCCTCACTAATAAACCGTGCCTGTGGTTTCTGAAAACCTCCTGGTTGAAGAAATTAGTAGTCACAACCTTTGCTACTTGCTGAATCTTTCTATTGCTTGGCGCCATTGCGAGCCTGTTGCCACAATTTCCATAATCGACGCTGCAAAGAGAAGCATAAGAAGACCATAAAATGATGCATTTTGATCGTCCTCTCCAAAGAAATACGGCAGGCTGTGGATTCTTTCCCCCAATAGTGAAACGCAGAGTTTTCCCTCTCCTTTACTCAAAATGCAGCATTTTCTCTGATCGACAAGCCTAGACCGGCTATCCTCATTCCGCATATTAGACTAGGCCCATCTCCATTGGACGAGCCCTCATCTGATGCCTTTGCCTCATTTTGAACTGGGCTGATCACAGACCAGGCCACTGTTTCCGCTGACCACTGTGGACCGCCGGCTCCGATCACCATTGACAACCGTCATCGCCAATCACCCACTTTCGGCATCCTTTTCCGGCGAACTTTTCTGACTTTCTAGCAGTTTCTCACTGACTTTTCCGGTGACTGTTGATACTCTGGCAACCTTTATGGCGAGATCTGTGCCATCACACTTTTATTTGTGCTGGTTCTTATTATGCCACCGGTCTCCCCGAATTTAGTCAGCATGAGTAACAAGATAGGTGTTACTAGTCTATTCGAGGATCCCAAAGAATGTTAGCAGCCTTTGGGATCAACTGTCTCAGGCTGATCAAGTATTTTCAGATGTTTAGTTTATTAAACTCTTTGAATGAGTAATGAAATCAGCATTAGCTCATTCATTTCATGATGACCATTTGTGATGCTTTTGGGCAAACTAAAGCCTCTCTGTTTCCTTGCTCTTCCATGCCTACATTTTTTTTTCCTTTCACAGAGCTTATTTCTGAAAAAAACTTGGTAAAAAATTCGTCGTCTTTATTCTACTGGTGCAATAATGACTATCACATTATCTACCTTTTTTTGTTCTAGTTGTGGCTTCTATTTTCTTTGATTCCTGTTGGTGTAATGAAAAATGTCATTTTTGTAAAGAAAAGGGACACCATATTTTTTATTGGCTTAAGAAAAAGGCCAAGAAAGCTAGAGATGTTCCAAGGGAAAGACCAACACTTTCATAAACCCATGGTTGTTGTCTCAACAAATTTGGTAGATTTTGCTTCATCTTCTATACCTTGTCTCTTATTGTAGCCAATCTTAAGATAATTGCTAACCATGTTTTGTCTCATACCTCCATCGTACTAACCCTCTCTTCAGGTATACTTTCTTCTTGGTTTATCGACTTTGCCTGCAACAATCACATGACATCTAATTTCTTCCTTATTGTCATATAAGACCTCTTCAACTAACATTTCTCTTATATATTTCACTGGTGGTTGTTATATATCTATCAACCATATTGATCATGTATCTACCTCGACTTTTATATAAGGGACACTTATCATATTTTGAACTTATCTCTCAATATTGTATCTATTAGTCAACATATTGAATGTGGTCTTAGCCTAATATTTTCTCACAAGAGTTGTGATGTGCATGAACAAAAGATGGGCTAACTCATTGGGACCAAGCATAAAATTGGTGGCTTTTTAAGCTTACATCTGTGCATCTTCTATATTCATGTTTCACTCGCCCACTTACTGTTGCTGTCTCTTCTAATCTTTAGCATAGTGATTTGATCACCCTCCCACCTCAAGTTCAGTCCTTAGCCTCTGATGGTTACTTAGACCAAGTTACTTTTGACTCTTATAATTGTATGTCTTGTCACTTAGGCAACAAACACCTTTATCTTTTAATAAAAGTAACTCTTTGGCTTTCGCATCTTTTGATTTGGTCTATTTTGATATTTGGGATCCTACTCCCATTCTTACTAAGGGTGGATCTTACTACTTTGTTACCTTTTTTGATGATTACTTTCATTATACATGGATTTATTTTTTACATGATCATTCCGAGTTTCTTAATGCTTTTCATAAATTTTAGCAAATGATAAAAACTCAATTTGATCACATAATTAAAGTCTTTGATTTCAACAATGCCATGGAATATACCTTGACTTCCTTTCTAGACGAACTTAAACAAATAGTCAATGTGTCTAATTGGTTATGTCTTTACACTTTCTAACAAAATGATTGTGCTGAATGTAAGTATTGTCACATCTTTGATGTTGTTTGTACAATCCTCATATCTGCTTTTCTTCCTGAGTCCTTTTGGGGAGATGCTACTCATATAGCCATCTAAACTATTAATGAAGTTTCATGTTCTACTATTTCAAACCAATTTCTATATGAGCGTCTCTATAAAATGGTACTTGATTAGTCTTTTCTCAAAGTTTTTGGTTGTACTTGTTTTGTCCTACTCCATTCTTATGAGCATTCCAAACTTAAACCTCGCTCTCCACTTAGCTGCGTTCCTGGTAATGACATTGAATGTAAAGACTATCGGTATTACGAATCCTATAGCCAAACGTCTTTGTATTTCTATGAATGTTAAGTCTTAAGAATACAAAAACTTCATTGACGTTTCTTCCTTTCCTTCAAACACTTCCTCTTCTTCTTGAATTTTCACTGATCCAACCATCGATTTATTTCTAGATTTTCCACCTAATGCAGTTCTTGTAAGTTCAATTGCTCATAATGAGTTTGGATTGTGTGATAACTTCGATATCACAACTGTGCCCTCAAAGTCCTACACTATGGATATTTGTCACTACAATTGGCACATCATCCTATCCATCTTTGTGACTATCAGTGTTTTTCTACTATTACCGCTCTTCATGAGGCACGTAGTTATTATGAAGCATGTTTGACCCTCATTGGCAACCAGCTATATCTGAAGAGCTTGATGTTATTCACACGACTCACACTTGGGATTTGATTACTCTTCCATTTGGTAAGATTACAGCAGAGAACAAATGAGTTTACAAACAAAAAATAAATTCTGATGGTTTGGAAGTCTAATACAAAGCTTAACCTCTGGCCAAGGGCTTTACCCAGAAATTTGGTATTGATTATGAGCAGATCTTAGCTTTTGTTGCTCACATCACTTTTGTTAGATCTTTCTTAGCTATAGCCACTACACGCTAATGGCATTTGTTTCAAATAGATACGTAGAATGCATTTTTACATAGAGAATTGACTGAGGTGGTCTATATCAAATCTCATTCTAGTTTTTCTCATTATTCTGGACAAATATGTCGTCTTCAATGAGTGTTATATGGTCTTAAGCAGGTTTCCTGTGCTTGGCTTGCCTAGCTTAGCTCTACTATTTCACAACATAGGTTTGCTTTCAATTCTCATGACTCTACCCTTTTTACTCGTTATATTGTTGTTGATACCACTATTCTACTATTTTATATTAATGACATGATCATTATTGGTGATAATGGTTTTGACATTTTTAAATTTAAACACCTTTTGGATTAGTACTTTGAAATAAAGGATCTCAGTTTCCTTTGCTACTTTCTCAAACTTGATGTATCTCCCACCTTTGATGGCTACCATTTGGTACAAGCCAAGAATGCTTCATATCTCTTTTCTTGCACTGCACTTACTGATTATAAGACGGCCAATAGTCCTCTTTAGTACAGTATTAAACTTTGTGCTACTGTTAGCGGGCATTTTTTTGACATTACCCTTTATCCCCAGCTGGTTGGGAGCTTCATATACGCTACTGTTCTCAAGCCTGACATTACCTATGCTATGCATCTTGTTAGTCAATTTATGTCGATTTCGTGTTTTGTTCATTATGTAGCTGTTATTTATATTCTCTGATACATAAAGGGTACCCTGTTTCATGGCCTACATTTTTTCTCTCATTCATCATTAGAACTCCAAGTGTACCCTAATGCTGATTGGGCAAGTGGTCCTACTGATTGACGGTCCACTACCAGCTTTCTCTACTTATTAGTGTATTCTATTATTTCTTGGTGCAGTAAAAAGCATATTGTTGTCGTTTGCACTAGCATTGAGGCTGAATATCATGCTTCTTGCTGATACTATATCTGAGTTTATTTGTCTTTTACATGATATCGGTATATTTCAACCTAGTGGTACTCCTTTTTATTGTGACAAATATAATGCTATCCAGATTTTTGACAATGATATATTTTATGAATATAGAAAACATATTGAAATTGATTACTATTTTGTGTGTCATCATTTTAAGGAGGGCACCCTTTGTCTTTTTTTGGTTTCTACGTTTGTTCAATTGGTTGATGTTTTTACAAAAGTTCATTAGATTGGTTGCCATCTTGATTTGGTTTCCAAATTCAAGTTGGTATTTTTGATATTATCTTGAGTTTGAGGGGGAATATTAGGATAATATATAGTATCATTCCTAAATTAGAGGATTGATATCCTCTAATTTAATTTATCCTCTAATTTAATTTATTCATGTATATTAGGATATATATAATATCCTTTATAAATTAGAGGAGTGATATTTTCTAATTTAGGTTATTTGTGTAATTACTATTATTATAGCTTTCTTAATTTAGGTTGCCCTCTTTTCTTAGAATATGATGTCCCATTGCACAATTATATATACATAGAAATATTAAAAATCTTCTTTATCTCTCTTTTAATATTTCTACAAATGATATGCAAGAGATAATTTGGTTATTCGTAAATGCGATCAATGTTTCAATATCAAATTTCTAGAGAAGATCTGTTTGGTGGTTATGAGGTTCGTTGGTTCTATTCTCCTTGACCAGTGGGTTCAGTCCACTTTCATGCCCAAAGTGTGTTGATAGGATTCCACACTTCAGCCAACATTTCCTTTCGTTCTTGAAAAAGAAATTTTCTAGTACAACCTTTAATTAACGTGGATCTTGCTGGAATTGTACATTTTGATTCTATAATGCCTTGGGTTGAATTCAAATGATGAAGGGGTCAGGTATGGATAAGACCAATCCCAAACACCCTGGTTAAGAAGGCTTTATCGGCCTGGTCAGCATCCTCTTTCTCAAGCAACCAATCCCCATTTGTTTCTGAGGTTGAAGAGCCAATGTAGGCTCACAGCAGGGTCATTGTTGGAAGCCATGGACTCACTGATGCTGATATAACACGCCAACATCAACAAATGGCAAAGATTATTTACATTCTCGTAAACTACAATTTGTTTACCCACAACGCTGAAAGCAGCTCCTTCTACTTTAAAAACATGGTTATTAGGCAAAAGCTAATTGAATGGCCTTATAGCGTACAGAGGAGATCACCAAGCAGTTGTACCAACCCTTTGATTCTAGATACTAGGCCAATTTGGGCGCCTGAGTGGCATAATGACTCCTAACTTTCCTATAAATACATGACGCTCAAGCACAAGAATGTATATGATTTCTAGAAACTTAAAGTGCATTACACTGAGAAAGTCATTGTGAATCTCCTTCTGAGCTAACATCTATGAGTCTTGGTTAATAAGTCTTAAATCATAAGAAGAACATTGTGTCCTTCTTGATTGGTTTACTTGACTCGAGCAACTTATTGCTTGCAAATCACTCTATTTTTTTAAGGTCTCACAGAGCCTACCTTAGTATATAAACATAAAGGAACTTAGTCCTACTCACCTGTCAGCTGAGCTTATGCACGACTCGACCTTTCTCATCATTGCCAATTTCAGGATTCTCATAGCTTGAGCCAAAGGAGTTTGTAATTTTTTTCCCTCATTCTTGGCTTGACCATATACTTACGTATCTGAGGGGTTTATCCAGGCCTTAACTTGTTTGTTTATGGTGCATTGGACCTTGAAAACAGATTAATCGGGTTGAGCCCCTATTTGGGTCTTCCACCATTTGAGTCAAACCTCGATTTTGGTATATTTCTAAATGTGAGTGGATCTACCATGAAATATCTCACTCTCCCCCTCTTTAGCTTTATCACTCAACACCAAACTTTCTCTCTTCTTATGTTACATTTATTATGCAACTTATCTTTCTAATCTCAAGCTATTAACTGTTATCCTATCACTGACCCCCTAAATTGAATGGGAAATGCCCACAGTGTTCAAAGGTCAACCAATCATGGAGCCACTCTAACTACCTACCTAAATATAACTATGAGGAATAGGACTTATCATCATTTGAACTGTGAGAAACTTGGTCAAAGAGGCTTTGTTACCATTTCAGTCTATAATGCATCTTGAAAGCTTAATGAGGGCCCAAGAATTTGTTTTATACCCTAATAAGTGATTCCCTATCAACAAGATAGACTTTTTTTGCCTAAAAAAATTATAATATAATCTTCTCTTATTACAGATGGTGAGCTTGCATTAAAGTAAGGTTATTTTATTATGACCTGAACTAATTGGTTTGAGATTTAGAACTAGTTTCTCTTGTAGGGGCAAATTTACATACATTTGATCATCTTTTCGTCTTGCACTGCAAGAGCCTTTTGCTCTAGATCTCTTTTTTCAAACTCATGTAATATCCAAAAACCGATGTCCAAGAGGGGCAAAAGTTTCCTTGCCATTCATTTCATTAATGTGATTCACTGGTAAGAGAAAGGATGATGAGGGAAAGATTGCACTATTGGGTGAGAAGTGGATAGATGGCAACTTCTAACTTGGTGAAAAGAACACAACATTTTTTGTGTTTTTCTTTTGATTGGTAAGAAAGTGAATATCTATTGCCAAAACAGACACTGCTCAATTACCAAAAGAAACTCCTGGCTGTATTAAACTAGAAAATGATTGCCCAAAATAAAATTTACTTCAAATTAGTCAATGAACAACATAACTCAACAAAAACCATGATGATCCACCGGATAAAACCCAATAAAAGAATGAGAAGAGAAATGAAAAAAAAAAGAACTACAGAAAAGATGAAAAGATCAATTCCTTTCATCGTTCACATCACATTCCATTAAAGTCTTTTAAGTTTCGTTTTTATTCTTCCTCCTTATGTAAATTTGTTCTTGTTCTTGTTGAGGACCATCATTGACATTTTCTTGAACCTTGATTGAATTTTCCTAAGTATCTTGTGATACTGCCGACACATAATCAAAACTATTCAACATCGAATCAATTGCAAATTTAGAGAATCAAAACTTTGATTACCAATTGTAATGTTTAAAGCATAGAGTTTTGGAGGGATACTATTGGATTATTTCTAAGATTCTTGTAATTGCACAAATGCATGTCACAAATGATATGATCTGTGCGACCATGGATGAAATATCGGCATTGAATATATCGAAAGTAAAAATTTTTACGAATTGTAAGTTGATAGGCAAATATTAGCCAATATTTTAAATATTGGCTAATATATCGCGTTAAATTGTCGATATGACAATATATCACAACTTTTTCGTTGTATCGGAAAATATTGACACTGGGGCCCCCGATACTAATATATATCTACCAATATATTGGATCGATTGTTATTTTATTCCATGTGTGCAACCAGTCTATAATGGCAATTGGCTGATAAACATGCCATTATTTCTTTACTTTTTATTTCCGTGATGGATGTTCATCCTAAGGAATTTCCTCGTGCAATTCTTTCCTTTTCCTTCTTTCTTTTTTGTCTCTTTCTTTCCATTCATTTCCCTCCTTTGTGTTTTCCAAATAACACTAGAACATATTTAGCATATGGATGTAGCCCGTATTTCATTTAAGGGTGTTTTGATTGTGTCTGGATCTACATCAGGCTTCCTGGATTCAAGTTATTATCGAAATGGAAAGAAGAGCATCTGTAAGTCTGGGTAGTCAAAAGTTCAGTTTGTTATCATAGGGAATTTCAAACTTTTTAAAGGGGCCAATTTTGCCTCTCAACCATATACTTGTGTACAATATAACTCCATTCTTGCATATAAGCACTCAGTAAGATTGTCTCATTCAGCATCATTTGTTGTCCTTAGTTACATTTTTGTTTTTCCAAGCTCCCTTGTAGCTTCTCTGTTACTGCAAACAAGTTTATGGTCTATGGTTTTGTTGAATTCGAAATGTTCTTTGGATGAATTTGCTAGCTATCCTGTTATATTTCATATCCTAAAAAATAATTGTAAGGGGGCATTTAAGACATGTGAGTTGGGTCATGGTCCAAGCAAATAATATCAGACAGTTCTAGGGAACTTCTTCAACCAGTGAATAGGATATAAACGTTACTGCCTTGACTTCTAATTGGATATTACTAACACTAATTTGAAATAGAATTAGAAGTTGAGTAATCAATTTGAGAGCAGTGAGCTTAATCACCAGCTCTGTGAAGTGCTAAATGCTCAGGAGCTGCCTCCTTGTTACCTGTTTCTTGTATTTATATTCTCCAAATGGCTCTGATGTAGTCATATTATGGCGTTGCTACAGTTGACTGTGACTGACATGACAAGTCCCTCAAGGAAACTCTACAATCACTCAAACAGGCTTTCACCTTTTGCTCAATATTCACAAACCCAGGATATTTTTGCATCACGCCTTCAAGGTACAATGTTTTTCCTTTCTTACTTTATATCCTTTCCCTTCAGCTAGTTATACCCCATCTTCAGGATGAATTTATTAGTCATGCTATTTTGTGTTATTTTGGTTTATTCTAGGACTTGTATCTTATCTTACGTTGTTTACTTTGCTTTCTTGAATGGCATTGGTAAGGCATTTGATATACCATTATCCAATTAGGTTTAAATCAGAAAAATGATTTAAAATAGTTCAATTTTGGCTATTTTGAAATAGCCAGAGTTTTCATCGATGCAAAATAGCCAATTAAAGGGAAGAGGAATAAGACATGGATCATTAATGTAGTATGAGTTAGAGAGTATGATAAATAACAAGGATACTTTTCATGGATTCATGTAGCTGATGCATGCTTGCTGATTTGGATATTGTGATCTTAGTTTTCTTTCTAGATTGTATTTCTACTCTTCTTTGCATCATGAAAAAAATATTTTATGACTTCGATGTAGAAGGGGCATCTTCCAAGTATATGATGATTATCTAATGATAAATGGGAAAAAAATTGCATCATGTTAGAAATAAATTAAAGTTGATCTAAACTGTGTGAGATGAAGTGATGAACATCTTCATTTGAATAAGTGTTTGTAGTAGGAGATGAGATTTGAATTGTGGTCTTCATAACATTGCCAAAAGCTCAACTTATAGCACTTCAAGCACACTTCTATCCCTACAAACAATCCATTTGTGTATTTTTACCCAAACCTAAGCTTAAAAGGGAAGAGTTTGTGTTTTTCAGTTGTAACTTACTCACGATGTCATAAAATGCATTGGTCTCCGATGTGGGGCAAGGTTGTTTCACTATCCCCCTTTAAATCCCTATTGTTCTCTCAGGTCCTGAGATCCTTCTAGGCGAATAGAATTTTAGAGGTGGCACATAGAGGTTCTAGACCCCACTATTTCACTCAATGCAACAAATGCCCCCATAAAACACTTTAATCACCTTTGGCTCTCTTGAGGTCTGATGGCATTTTGGGGGTACAAAATCTACCAAGTGGTTCTTTTTCTCACGTAATTTTACTTGCTCGTTCCTCTACCAAAGGAATTGATATCCATATTCTACTAGGTCCTTCTTGTAGTACTTCCTCTAAGAACAGGATTCAAAGACCAATTCATCTATTCTAAGAATTCATGACCCTACAACTGAAATAGGTAATGATCACCTGCGGATTTATTTTGTTTTATTTTATTGGGTTGCTAAAATGTGAGTAGGATACAAGCCCAATAATTAAGTTCCCTTTGGGCCTTTTTTTTTAACTCAATCTTGAATAGTAAAGTACCCTTGTGTTCCTTTGACCTTTGGATTATTCGGTGGGAAAGAATTGTTATAGATTTTGAAAACAAAAGAATGCTGATATCTAGTTATCATCTTTATGGTTCGACACATTATACTTTTGTTCCCAAGGTCTGTATACTCATCTTCTGCTATAGCTACTACCATGGAAGAAGAGAAGAAGAGACAAAGGGAGAAGAACACAAAAGAGGTAAGGCAAAAAATTCATGCAGAAAGAAGTAGCAATAGGAAGGAAAAGCAATGACAATGAAGGGACACAGCAATCAGTAAAGGTGAAAGACACAACGTCAATGGAGGGACATGGCAACTGGAGGATTGTAGAAAAATGGAGGAGGCATGTCCGCATATCAGCCCGTGGATGGTTGATGATCTTCACCGTCTAATTGTCACACTCTCAGGCACAGACCCTGGAGAAAAATATTGGGATCCTGGTTAGCGATTTCAACCAGCCTTTGCGCAGTCACATGAAACTTAGATCGCGTAAGTGGCACGTGATTAGCAGAAAACAAATTCCAACACAGTCAGCAATCAATTACGGGCAAGAAGCATCTTCTTGTTAGGAGAGAGTATTTTCTTTATTGAAATTTTGTTAATAGTTCAGCAAGCA
Organism: Nepenthes alata; assembly: GCA_028571085.2. NCBI lineage: Eukaryota > Viridiplantae > Streptophyta > Magnoliopsida > Caryophyllales > Nepenthaceae > Nepenthes > Nepenthes alata. The sequence continues at coordinate 11,929 of JAOVVI020008770.1, forward strand.
GTTTGGTGTTGTATTTAGAGTTTATTTATAAATAGGGTAATGTATGTAGTGGAAGTTGTAAAATGAAATTACCTCTTTCAGCTATTTTGCTTTGGAGATTTGTTCCTTTTCAAATTGGAGCAACTTTCTGTTTTCTTGCATTTTTTTTTTCCTTCGCACTCTTTCAATGAAGCTGGAAATTTCCTACTCCAATCTATCAACCTGAAAAACAAGAAAGAAAAGAAAAAGGGGCATCACTCTAACAACCGGTATCTGAGATGATTCGATGGCTGAGAGAACCCACTTCGATCAACTCATAGAATCAGCCTCCATGACTAACCTCCGGATGGAGGGCTTGGAAAAGCGCGTTAATCAACACTTGGACGGTTTTGACTAGCTCAACGAGTGTTTTGAGCGCTTGGAAAAGATTATGAATGGCCTTACTGAACAGATGTTTCTATTATCCGGAGGGCTTGGACAAGCGCGTTAATCAACACTTGGACGGTTTTGATTAGCTCAATGAGTGTTTTGAGCGCTTGGAAAAGATTATGAATGGCCTTGCTGAACAGATGCTTCTATTACTGGAAATATACCAACATTTTTAGCAGGACAACCAACACAGCTACAACCATTAATAGAATGGGAGGAAGAATCAGTGATGCCTCCAAGAATACAATTTCTACTAGGGCTTAAAGAAGAGCCAAGAAGGTATGTGCATCGGAATGTGAGGATTGATTTTCCTCAGTTTGAAGGTGATAACCCTGAGGGATGCATTTTCATGGCTAAACAACACTTCTAATACTATGAGACACCCAAAAATCAAAAAATTCTGATGGCTTCATTTTATGTGGAAGTGTAAGCATTAATATGGTCCTATGATGCTTAGGTGGTTGGAGAATTTGATGAGTGTGAAGGGTATACTTGACCCCAACTCACAAGGTTTGGGGGCATGGCCTATGACGATATGATGGAACAACTACAAAAGCTCCATCAAGGTTTGACCGTGGCTATGTATAAAACTCAATTTGAAGCCATTACCAATCAAGTGGCGTATTGGCCGCAACAAAGCTAAGTTTCTTCTTAGGGGGACTTAAGGACAAAATTTGATTTCCAGTAAAGCTCCTTGGACCGATCATCCTTTACCAAGCTTTTCGTATGGCAAGGGTTCAGGAGGAATTCATCGCACGTCTGAAGAGATCTAATAAAGGCCAGATGTCCTCCTATGGAGGAACTAGTTATCATTTCCCATCTAGGGCAACAAGCTTGCATTGAACTGCTACCAAATTAGAAATGATAGTTCACTAAATCTCTCCAACTCAAATGAGGGAAAGAAGGAAAAAAGGATTGTGTTATAATTGCGACAACAAGTGGAACCCAAGACAAATGTTTTAGTCCTAAACTTTTTGTGGTTGAAGTGATGGAAGTAAATGATTCAAGATCTTGATCGGGCTATCATCAATCTTTAGATGCAAGAAGTTGCAGGTCTAGAGGCCTTGTTAGCTGAGATTTCATTGCACGTGATTACAGGCACTTCCGACTTTCAAGCCATGCGAGTTATAGGGAAGATTACTAAAGTTCATCAGGTAATTTTAATTGACTCCGGAAGTAGTCATAATTATTTAGATGTGGGATTGGTTGAGAAGTTTAAATGGAGAAGGTGGGAACCAGCCAATATCCAAGTGCAGATTGCCAACGAAGACATTGTACATGGAGAACAAACCTACCCAAGTACGAGACTTCAGTTACAAGGCAATCACTTTGTAACTGATTTCTTATTGCTGACACTAGGAGGTTGCAACGTGGTGTTAGGAATACAGTGTTTATGTGACGACCCGACTTTTTACCACCATCAAAAGTCGCCGTCAAATCCCAAAATAAATTATGAAAGGATAAATAGGTGGACATAAAAATTTTTCTTTTCTTCATTCAAACCTGAGATGCATACTAGAAATTAATACTTTCACTTATCCCAAAGTGTCACGGAAACAAACTAACATTCATAAGCAGCGGAATAATTTTACAAGTCTCCTCAAAATATCAAAAGCAACATAAACAAAGCTCTCAAAGATCTGCTCCGGCCAGCTTAACCATTCAG
>JAOVVI020008771.1:0-10937 GCA_028571085.2 Nepenthes alata
AGTTGTTTAGCCCAGAATAAGAGTGAATTAGAAATCTGTCTAGAGGCCAAACCTATCGAATGACCAAATGGCTTAAAATACTCAAGGATAGAATATTAAATTAGGTATTAAATTTTAACAAATAATTACATAAATTAATAAATAAATAACTATATTAAATAAATAATTATATCAACTAAATGACAATCATTAAATGATAAGCATTTACAACGCTTGTATAATTAGTGTAACGCTACAATTGATGAACAATCACGTTACTTCAGGAAAGCCACATTGATCGATAACAAAGTTATAATTATACCAAATTTTTCACAATAAAAGGAATCCAAATTTATAGTTAAAAACTCAAGTCCATAACTTTAATCTCAATACACATAAGTCTTTTTATAATCATGGAGTCAAATCTTCCAATCGTAATATTATTTTCTCACATTTACTCCCTAATCTCTTATAATATTTTATTTTAATCAAAAAATTTTTAATTTAAATATCAAAAATATATCAGAGATAAATATCATATCATCTTATATTTTATTAATTACCATAATATATGTTATTTAAATTAAATAATTTAAACATAGGTATCATATTTATATAAATATTGAAAGAAATTATTTAAATTTATATGATTAATGTTATATTTTTTGGTTTATATTGATTTGTCAGATTTTTAGGGCTCTAATGACTTAAAAAGGGTAACATCGGCTGTCAGTTTGGTTCCATTATTAAACTGTTATTTTTACATTAAAAAAATTCTATTATTAACATCAATTTTTGCCTTTTAATTTTAATTTAATTTTATTTTATTTTATATTATAGAACGATTCTTGACATATTACGTGTCACCAACGGTCTGCATCAACTTCTCTTCTCCCACCACGTGTCCCCTTCATCCTCCTTTCTCTCTCCACAATTTTATAAAACCTCGAAATCAGAACTCACTTTTATCATGGAGTTTCGAAAAAATATTTCTTCTACGACAAAAATGGAGGGGGAAAATGCAGGGGCGGAAGCCGCGAATGGGGGATATGAATTTGAAGAAGTCGATTTGGAGCTGCGTCTAGGGTTGCCATTTTATGGGAACTCGAAGAAATCCGAAAAGGGCAGAAATTTAGACATTGGGAACAAAGATTCGAACCTCAACGCTCAGATCTACGGCCAGAAAATCGAGTTTGATAATGTTGTGTCTTCGGGTTCGCAGGCGGAGAGAGATATTCAAGCGCTGCGGAGGCCAGAACCGAAGAAAAATGGCGGAGAGACGAGCGAAGCTAAGAACGGAAATTGGGAGAACGAGAACGGTAGGGATTGGTTCGAGAGGCAAAGTTTTAAGGGAAGGGCAATGGATAGGGAGAGGAGGGAGATGGATAACGAGATTGATTTTGCGGAGATATTTCGCAAGACAGTTAATGAAGTTGATAATGGAGGTTTTATCGGTTTAGATTTTACCCTGAATCCGAATTGTTCTGAGGCGACGTCGGGTGCTATGGGTTTCCTTCAGATTGGTTATGGCGGATTTCTGCCGCCCCATTTCATGCCGTATTTCGTCGGCAATGGTGCCGGCGACTTTAGGCCGTTTCAGGCGGTGAAAAACATTGTACAGATTGGTGGAAACGATTTCCGGAGTGAGCAATCAATGTCGAACTGTTCCGGGGGTGTCTCCTCCTCTGACACATCCGATTATCAGAGCACAGCTGGCCAGGGTATGTGGTTATAAAATTACTCTCTCTCTCTCCCCCTCCCTCCTTCCCTCTCTCTCCCCTTCTCTCTCTCTCTTTGCGTGGTCACGGTAGATGTGGTATTTAATGGCAATGCAGAAAGAATTTATGTGAACTTGTCTTTTGAAATATTCATGTTGTCGGCTGTGTGATCTGTATTTGAAGACATTGTCTATTTACAACTTATCAAAAGGAGTTCATTTTAAACTCAAGGAACGTAAGGATGTTGTTTTGAAGGAGAAAAAATTAGGAATGATTCACAATCATCTTCTGTTTCTTTGCAGTTCGCAGCTTCAGTGACGCTGGAAGCCAGTCGTGTCATTCTCCACCGGACCTTCCTCATCCGGATACCCCAACATTGAGCAATCCACAAGCTCGATCTTTTACCTGTCAACCGGAGCTGGAACCAAACGGTGTTGAATGCGATTCTTGCGCGGACCAGACAGAATCCATTCAAAACCCCAACAGAGTTTCTTGCTCTGTTGAGAGGCCAATTTCACCGAAGAAGTCGTCATTGGAGACCGACGTTCGTCGAGATGAGAAGCCAGTTTCCGAACCCGGAAGCCCAAGCTCCAGACCGCTAAAGGAAGCAGCCAGGGGAGACGTAGGAAACCCTGAAACGCCTCGGATTCAGGGTCCGACGCCTTGCGTTTCAGCCACAGGGAATGGCCCAAACGCGAAAACCATAACCGGGTTTCTGCATAAATACACTGAAAATGAGGTGTGCATAGTTTGCGTCTGCCATGGATCTTCGTTCTCGCCCGCCGGCTTCATGGAGCACGCTGGGGGTGTTGGCATGGAACTGGAACATCCTCTGAAGCACATAAGAATGATTCCCTCCTCTGTCTTTCGTTGATCCCCTTATTGATACAGAAACGATTTGAGGAATTCCATTGCAAAATTGCATGGATGATGATGGTGTGGATGAGGCATTTCAAATGAATATTCAAGTACATGTACATGGTTGTGGGCTGTCTCTCCTGTCAAATGCATGGGAGAGTCTCTGAAGTTTTTGATTGTATAGCCTCTTCTAACTGCATTTGTATAGGGATTCGATATATACATACATTTCGATTAAGTATCGAGCCCTTTGTTCTCTTTTTTTCCTCTTCCAGATTCAATTGCGCCATCCATCATTACCCTCAATCTTTAACCATGACAGAGACTTTTTAGTACAGGCTTTTTAAATGGAACTCCGGGCTCCTCCATAAAAGTGGGAGCACTCATTGACCAAATGATGAATAATCCTCCACATAACAAAGGCCATATAACGTCAAGTGAAAAGTCATTGTCGTCTATCTTTAAAAAAAAATAAAAAAATCTTACTCAGCCACTAACTTATTCAATTAGTTTAACCATCTCCCTCAACTAAGTCCCCACATCCTTCATTTTCATATCAACATAGCAAAAAAGGCACTCATTCCTCTCTGGGTAATAAATATGAGACTATCTACTGCCTATCAAATTCAGCCTATAAATTCACAGTTGGCCGATTTCAATCCAAAATAAACTTTAGGGTCCAAACCTTGGCCGAAGTTGCCTAACAGCGTCGGAAGACTAATCGGACAATAAATTTCATCCCTAACAATGTAAGAAGACTAATCGGACAGCGAATTTCATCCTCAGTTAAATTAAGACTCGGGTGATAACCTAATCAGAAAATTTGAGCTTATGTCCAAATCAACCCATTTCTAAAATCTTAACATAGGATAGAGGTATTCTTTGACAATGAATTCACAAAGCCACTTTTGCTGACATGGCATGCCATGCCATCTTATGAATAGCCTTATGTCAATACTCTTTCATCTATTCCTACACAATATTTTATTTATGTTTATTTTATGTACGCCTTGCGATTAGCAATCTAAAGTTTATTCATAGAAATAATTTTACTGATTTTAGAATATAAGAAAATTTATCCATTTTTTTAATTTTTGTTGAGGCTTATCAAGGTATCTTATTTAGACTACTGAATTTATATTTTTAATTTCTTAGCATGAATATTCTGATTAATTTACATTTATATTTATAGTGTGTTGGACTTGTAATTCAGTAAATCAAAAATTACTCATAAAAATAATATATATAATTTTACAATATAAAAACATTTATCCATTTTTTTTGTTTTTATTAAGGATAATTTAGATATCTTACTTAGACTGTTGAATTTATACTTTCGATTTCTTAGAGTGAACATTGATAGAAATTTGCATTTATATTTATAATTGTTGGCTATACTATAGTATGAGCTGGTCCACGGTCAAAGATGGTCCAAATAGCCTGTTGGACGGTCAATGCAAATGATTGACCAACAGGGAGGCGAATGCCCGAATCCTGAAAGGTCCAAAACGGTCAACGCCAGCGTTGACCGTCGAGATGCCAGCAGGCGGCCAACTCACGTACAAACGGTTAACCCGAGCGTTGACCGAAAGTACTGTAACAGCATACCCAAAAAGATGATAAACCTGTTACGGGCCAGACTCAATTTGATAGGCGAACGCGTGGCCGAAAAGCAACGATCCTTTTATGATTACACACCTTCTTAAAAGCTGATCTTATCCAAAAAGGCGGCAATAAACTCAGCACAAACGTTGGAGTCAAAACGGTCACAAAAGCAGGAAAGAGATGAGATGATTTGAATATCCGTTATACTGTTTAGAAGAAAAAGAATCTATCAAATCACGCCTGTCAAGCCCACCAACTCAGAGAAGGCCGCCATTGCTAGTCAAGGAGAACACGCCACCTTGCCCAGAGAATATGACACTCCTGCTATCCATATAAGCTTAAAGTCTTCATTCTGGAAGACAGGTTTTGAGACACGCTCACACAGAAACTCTCGAATACGCTCTCTAACTTACCTTCGAGAGAACATTGAGAACATATTTTATGGAACAACAAAGAGACTTCCTACAGTCTAACTCACGAATGCTTACAGTGCTTGGGTAAAGACTCTCCTTCTCTTACCCTTTGCATAAGCATTCTCCTTCCATCCCACCAAAGGGCTCCAGATTTCAGGAGTCCTTTCAGGCTCTATGAGAATTGTTTCCCAAAGCTTTCACGCTTTTGGCCACCGCTTTCGCTCGCTCTCTGTGAGTAGCAAGCGGGAACTCACATTCTCAACGAGCCGACACTCCCGACATACTCATTCTCTTTCATTCTCTCTTTTACTTATTAGTTTACCTTCTCCGATTCGAAGGCTTTTTTTACTCACTTGAGCGTCAGAGTATTTTCGGTGGGATAACCTCTCATCGACACACTGACCTCTCGTTCACTTTAGTAATGGGCAGGATTCAGACTCGGTGAACGGTGCCAGATCGAACCATCCAGACGAATCTGAATCTGCTCGAAATTGGATCCAGGTACGCATCATTGGCACCGTCTGTGGGAACATGCTACAAAAAGCCAACCGTGTTTTCCAGAAACTCTCTCCGATCAACAGAATGGTGAACATGAGGGCACAAGCAAGCGAGCCTGCCTGAGACGTGATTTCCCGTCTTTTTTCAAACCAATGGTGACCACACCAACGGCGCTGTGGTCAACGAGGTAGCCGGTGGAATCCCGGCGTCCTTTTTTCAAACCTGGCAGAGCACATGCACAATACCGATAAGATGCTCCAAATACTCTGTGCCCGCCAGGAGTAAGCTCAGCTGGAGGTTGCTCCTACAGTGGCCCCAACACCGACATCCAGAAGAGGAGGCCAAGGAAAGAAAGTTCCAGCACAACGGACTGGAAGACTAACCAACGCTCCTGCACCCATGTCCTCACATGCTCAAAGCCGCTTAAGGCGTGAGGAGCGAGAAACCAGCGCTGCTCCGGATGAAATTCCGGAATGAAGGAACCCTAAATACTTTCGAGAGGAGTCTAGGCCCCAGGCTCAACATGTAGCCTCCCAGGCTCCGAAATCAACCAGGGGCAGCAGCCGTCCTGCTGCTGCACTAGCCCGAGAACGAACGGAGTTGAGAGCATATCTTAACTCCAAGAGATCCGCTAATGCCGCTCCAGCAGACCCAAGGATGGAGAAGATATGGAACCGCGTCTTCCAAGACGACGAATGCACCGCCAACGTCGACAAATCTCCTTTCACGGCGGAGATCTGGAACCATCCTATGCCGGCAAAGTCCAAGATGCTAGCCCTTGACTCTTACGATGGAGTGTGGATATTGTCGACCATCTCGCCCACTTTTGTACCCATCTGGGTCTACAGGGGTTGGACGATACAGCCACGTGTCGCTGTTTTTCCCTCACACAAAAAGGGGATGCCCGCATTTGGTTTTATCATCTCCCTTCAGACTCGATCCGAAGCTTTCAGGAGCTTGTGGATCTCTTCTTATCTCAGTATGCCCCTGTGAGATCCCAACTTTAAAAGAAAACTTTCAACGGGATAAAGTATTTGAACTCTAAAAAATCAGAGTAGCTTAAGGCCGGACTACTTGAAGTCCGAAATAGAATATTGATCGGCTAAAAGAGTTAAACAAAATTTATAATGTTGACCATCTTTAGAAGAATGTGATGATTAACCGAATGTTGAACAATGGTTGACCAGTCTTGAATAAAAACGATGGCCAACCCTGAGTACTAACCAAAGAATTGACTGGAGTAAATTAAGGGCAACTAAAGACAAGGACCAATATTACTAATTAGTTAGAACCCAACTAAACCATAGGTAAATAAAGTAGGTGAACCGCCTCGTTGGCCGTTTGAGAAGAAGTACGACGTAGGTGGCTTACCCCCAACTGCTCCACCTAACCCATCTTCTATAAATACTCAGTTTCGATCGAGGAAGCTAGCATGAGCAAATGACAAGAAGAACAGTAAGAAGGAGAGAAGGAGAATGCTTTCCGTCTATTAAGGTGAACGGACAACGGTCACACAAGTGTACCCCCCTTAAGATCATGTTTTAATCCAAGTACATACATGTTTACAACGCAAGTATGTCTGATTTTTTATGAACTTATGTTACGGTATGTATGATATTTGTTATGATTGTTTGATTTAAGAAAAAATCTCTATTAACCACATGTTTAAAAGAAGCTCTGTTATTCATGACGTTTGGCTTCTTTATGCATGAAGTATGGATATTTATCGATCTGTATGAACTTCGATAATTACATGTTTAAGGAAAAGACCTTCGACCTTTGAAAAAAGACCTCCGACTTTTGATATATGACCATTGACTTTTGATAAATGACCTCTCGCTTGATTAAAAGAAAGGAAACTAGCAATGTGTGCCATGAAATTTGAACCGACCCTAAAGTGTGATTTGAAACCGGCCATGTGTGCCATGAAAATTGAACTGGCCTTAAGAGCATGTGTTTTAAAATCGGAATTTATCCCATGAAAATTGAACCGGTCTTAAGAGCATGTATTTTGAAATTGGAATTTCTCCCATGAAAATTGAACCGGCCTTAAGAGTATGTTTTGAAATCAGAAATTGTCCCATGAAAATTGAACCGACCTTAAGAGTATGTTTTGAAATCGAAATTTGTCCCATGAAAATTGAACCGGCCTTAAGAGCATGTTTTGAAATCGAAATTTGTCCCCTGAAAATTGAACCAGCCTTAAGAGTATGTTTTTTGAAATCGGAATTTCTCCCATGAAAATTGAACCGGCCTTAAGAGCATGTTATTAAATCGGAATTTGTACCATGAAAATTGAACCGGCCTTAAGAGCATGTGTTTTGAAATCGGAATTTATCCCATGAAAATTGAACCGGCCTTAAGAGCATGTTTCGAAATCAAAAATTTTCCCATGAAAATTGAACCGGCCCTAAGAGCATGTTTTGAAATCGGAATTTGTCCCATAAAAATTGAACCGGCCTTAAGAGCATGTGTTTTGAAATCTGAATTTGTACCATGAAAATGGAACCGGCCTTAAGAGCATGTGTTTTCAAATCGGAATTTGTCCCATGAAAATTGAACCGGCCTTAAGAGCATGTTTTGAAGTTGAAAATTGTCCCATGAAAATTGAACCGGCCGTAAGAGCATGTTTTGAAATTAAAATTTGTCCCATGAAAATTGAACCAGCCTTAAGAACATGTTTTGAAATCAAAAATTGTCCCATGAAAATTGAACCATACCTAAGAGCATGTTTTGAAATCAAAATTTATCCCATGAAAATTGAACCGGCCTTAAGAGCATGTTTTGAAATCGGAAATTTTCCCATGAAAATTGAACCGACCCTAAGAGCATGTTTTGAAATCGAAATTTGTCCCAAGAAAATTGAACCGGCCTTTAAAAAAAAGAACTCCGACCTTTAAGAAAAAAAAACTCCGACTTTTAAGAAAAAGAACTCTAACTTTTAAGAAAAAGACTTTCGACTTTCGTTAAAAAGACATTCGGCTTTGTATTAAAATTAAAATCGGGTTGTTATGTGATTTTGAAACCGGCCTATGACTGAACAAAGGAAAAATGAACCGATTTTGTGATAAGATAAGTAATTTCAAACCTTAACCTTTGGGAGTCAAGGAACTCTGGCAATGCCTTAGGACCTTCTGGTGATAATCGAGGATAACGTAAGTGAGAGCCATTTTCGAGGCTTTATACAAGGAGAAAAGCCATCCTCGGGGCTTTGTACAATGAAGAAATGAGAGCCGTCCTCGGAGCTTTATAAAATGAGGTATTGCCATGATTGTGAGGAGATGTGCATAATCTGTCCTCGATTAAAGCTCCCGTTTCAGTTAAGTAATAAGTAAAGGAAGCTATGATGTGACCGGCCCTATTTTACGTTTGATTAATATTTGTTCCAGCTTTCTGATTTGCTTTTGTCCGATCGTTATCTTATGATATTTATGCTAAATGATTTTCGTTCTAAGTGTTTCTGCATGAGTCTGGTTAATGATATTTCGTAACTATTGAGAACACGAACGTTTTGTGAAAAATCTGCATGTACCTTGTTGAGGTCCGGCTCACTATTTTCTATTTTTTCTCCCATCATATGGAAGTTTAGAACTTATTCCTAACGAGGCAGAGTGATTAAAACCTACCTGAAAGGTTGTAAGAATTCAGAACCACCTTTTAGATGATCGCCACGGAAAAGCAACTAGTGTAATGTTTTGTTAGACTTTGTGATTAAACGTTCATGGCTATTTTGTATTCGAAAATGGATTTTTATGGAACGAATGCAAATGCTTCTGTTGGGTAATAGTTGACTTCCGTTTTCTGTATGAGTCATAGACGGTATCTATGATCATGTGTTTTAGAAGGCACGATCGGCCCAGACCTGGCCACCAAACTTGGTGTCAGTTCTGGGAGATCAATGGCGGATTAAAAAAAATTGATTCCGTCACAATTGGTATCAGAAAGTTGAGATGCCTTAGGAATTAATCAACTGAAAAGCGAAAGCATAGGTTTCAATCTTTACCGAATCTCTGAAGGAAATAGGCCAAGGATAACTTAGGCAATTAGAGTCCTTAGGAAGAACTTGGCTTCTAGACTAAGTATAATTTTGTTGGGATTAAGGGATGCTTCCTTTTATTAAGATTATAATATGATGCCTGTCTTGATTTTAGGATGGCTAGTGGAAGAGGAAGAAGAAACGGCTGTAATACGCCCTATGAACGAGAGGCTACTTATATAGACTTGCTGGAAATGATGACCACCGTGGTGGAATCCATTGAGCATAGGCACATGGCTCCAGTTCCCACAACTGAGCCAGCTCCAGCCATTCTAGATCCAACCACGTATGATCGGTTCATGATAGAGCGGGCGCCGGGCTTCCTGGGCAAACCGATACGATAGAGGCTGATAGATGGCTTAAGAGGATGAAGAAGATATTTGCAGCGGTTGGGTGTACAGACCAAGAAAGGTCACATTTGCCGTGTATAAGTTAGAATGCGAGACAGATAGTTGGTGGGACATGAGGAAGAGGGCGTTAGGAATGCCCAACAAGATGATTACTTGGGATACGTTCGAGGAAGCTTTTCTGGATAAATACTTTCCATCCAGTCTCCGGGACCAAAAGGAGATGGAGTTTATGAGACTAAGGCAAGAAAACATGACGGTGACAGAGTATGATGCTAAGTTCACCGAGCTGTCCCGATTTTCACCTTTCTATGTGGAGGACGAATTAAGGAAGGCGAAGACGTTTTAGTAAGGATTGTAGGATAATATTCGGAAACAGCTTATCATATTAAAGCTTGAGACGTATGCCGAGATATTGGATCGAGCGGTCCTTTACAAACAAGAGGTGGAGACCGAAAAATTCTACGCAAAGAGGGCCGCAAGCCGGGCAGGTGTTGGTGGCGGATCTGCTGGGAAAACTTTTAGGACATCCAAGAAGACAATGACGATCAAAAAATGTGTTGCGTTGGCTCAGTCAATGGCTAATTCCAGGACTTCGGTTGCACCCTGCTCCTCCTGTGGAAAGTCACATTCGGGGCAAGCGTGTCGCCGGGCAACGGGAGCTTGTTTCAAATGCGGGCAACACAGCCACTTGATCAAAGATTGCCCGAAACTGGAAGAAAGAAAGCCTACCGTTTTGTGAGTAAATTAAGGGCAACTAAAGACAATGACCAATATTACTAATTAATTAGAACCCAACTAAACCCTAATTAAATAGAGTAGGTGAATCACCTCATTGGCTGTTTGAGAAGAAGTACGAGGTAGGTGGCTTACTCCCAACTGCTCCACCTAACCACTCCTCTATATATACTCAACTTCAATCAATGAAGCTGGCATGAGCAACCGGCGAGAAGAACAGTAAAGAGGAGAGAAGGAGAAGGCTTCCTGTCTATAAAGGTGAACGGATAACGGTCAGGCAAGTGTACCTCCCTATTTTAAGTTCATACTCTGTTTTAACTTCAGATTATTGTAATTGTACTGGACGATCACTCTTTTTAAGTTAGCCTGCTCAAATTTTAACGAAAAAGCCAGTTTTTCATTCCGATTTAGATTAAATGCATGTCGTTCTAATTTTTGCATGCAAACTGTATTCTGGTTTGAATTCATGGATTCTATTTTCTGCCTTCTGCCTTCAGCTAAACCTAAGTTAAAACTGGAATACCTAAAAATGAAAAAGTAGACCAGCACTTGTATTAAGTTTGAAACCGGCTTTGGAGTTAGTATCAAAATCGGCCCTGTATTTTGAAATCAACATTTGTATTAAGTTTGAATTCAGCCTTGTATCTTGTATCGAAATCAACCCTGTATTTTGAAATCGGCATTTGAAATCGGCCTTGTATTCAGTATTAAAATCGACATTTATACGACATTTTAAAACCGGTAT